>JAPYZL010002882.1:0-37795 GCA_030522825.1 Platygaster orseoliae | reverse complement strand
GACACTCAGAAGCGTCTCATTTGTAATTTTAAGACACTCTCGAATCTCTGAGATACTTCGTAAAGTCTCTTATTTGAAATTATAAGACACTCCAATGTGTCTTATTCGGAATTTCAAAACACTCTTAAATGTCCAAAACATTATTCGAGGAGTTTTATTAATATTCGAAGACACTTTTAAACGTCTAAGACACTGCTTGAAGTGATTTATATAAAATTTGAAGACAATCCTGGAAGTCTTATTTTGAATTCAAAGTTCTTGAAAAGCATCTTTTCTGGAACTCTAATACATTTTCAAGTGTCTAAGACACTTTTTAAAGTGTTTTTTAAAAATTTTCAAGATATTTTGAATTTCCAAGACACTTTTCGAAGTGTCTTATTAAAATTCAAAGAACTTCTGAAGTATCTTTTCTGGATTTCTAAGTCGTTTTTCAAAGTGTCTTTGAAAATCCAAAGATATTCAGACATTTTGAGGACACTGTACAACATGTCTTACTCGAAAGTCTAAGACACTTAGCATCTCATTCGGAATTTGAAGACACTCTCGAATCTCTGTAATACCTCGTAAAGTCTCTTATTTGAAATTATAAGACACTCCACTGTGTCTTATACGGAATTTCAAAACTCTTTTAAATGTCCAAGACATTATTCGAGTTGTTTTATTAAAATTCGAAGACACTTTTAAACGTTTAAGACACTACTTGAAGCGATGTATAAAAAATTTGAAGACACACAGAGAAAAAACGATTTAGTTGCTTGAATTGCATTTTTTCTATTAGGAGACGAGAAAGTTGACTTTACGGAAATTTTTGTTTGCTCCAACTGAAAAATTTCGTTAGCACTGTAGCAGCTATTGAAAAATTCGATTAATCTAACTGAAAAAAAAGTTAGAAATGGCGCAACTGAAAATTCAGTTGAGGGAACTGAAAATTCCCGTTGTCCTGAGTAAAATTTAAAATGGCCTCAATTGAAACTTCATTTACTGAGCGGCGCCAACTTTTTTTTCGGTTGAAGCGACTGAAAATACGATGAGTACATTTAAAAATTCAATCAGCACAACTGAAATTTTCGATGATGCCTATTCCAACTGAGATTCAGTTGGAACAAATGAAACTGAAAGTTTTTTTTCTCAGTGCAATCCTTGAAGTCTTATTTTGAATTTAGAGTCCTTGAAAAGTATCTTTTCTGGAACTCTAATACACTTTCAAGTGTCTAAGACACTTTTTTAAAGAATTTTTAAAAATTTTCAAGATATTTTGAATTTCCAAGACATTTCTCGAAGTATTTTATTTCAACTTCGAAGACACTCCAAAATGTGTCTTTTTCGGAATTCCGACACACTTTTTAACGTCAAAAACATTATCCACAACGAAATTCATCGATTTTTCTTAAAGATAATTTCATTGGGGGGGGGGGGGGGGGCATATCCTCCATCGTGCCTCGAGGGCCGAAATGTCTTGCTACGCCACTGAAACTGTTGGTTTTGACTTTTTTCGCCTTCAAAGTTGCAAACTTATGTGGAATTCCTTTTTTTGTATTTCATCTTAATTTCATCTTCAAATCATTCACCGCGTTGGAATGGTAATTGGCTTTAATCGTCATTGCCAGTGCCAAGTTGACACAAAAAGTATGAAACTGCAAATATTGTTTCACGACCCATCGCTATCAATACATTGCACTTCATCTCCGTTCCGCCTCGTTTGTCACTATGTACTTTTGCTTGGTTTTTCTTTCCTCAACTCCCACATATCGCGCAATACACACGCATCCCTTCCCATTCCATCTCTCTCACTCTTATCCGCAACTCTGCCTATCTATTCATCTCTATCTTTATGCGCTTGCTCCCGTGCACTGCAGCACTCGCTGTGAAATACATACACATATGCAATAATGTGTGTATGTGTATGAAAACATGCTCACTTGCACGTACACAGCTTGAAGCCGGTGGACAAAGCGCTCGTGCACGTTAATTCCCCGGACAGGCGCGTGCACCAGGCTAAATATTCCTTATATGCTCGGCTTGTCCCCGTAAAAATGGCGTCTTTGAGCATTGAAGCATTGATCCTCGATTTTCTCATTCGAAATTCAAACCTCTCTTAACATGAATGTTAACATTTACCAAATTTTTGGCAAAGTTTTTAATTTTTTTGTCAGGCAATGTTTTAAATATTCAAATATTTGCACCGAGAGAAAAATCTGGTACTTTTTACTGAAAAATATAGTAAGGGAGGGTTGAGATGAAATATAGTAAATTTTATTATATACAGTACTGTATTATTCAAAATATTCATATCGTAGTCATTGGCATACAGTATAGTATTTGTAGTTGTTTATAGTGAAACTCATATATGTATAGTAATAAATATCGAAAAATATAGAAATTGTGTGTAAACGTGTGTAATCGAATCAACATTTTTTTTCCAACAGTGAATGTAGAACTCTGGACAAAAATATCATCCCTTTCTATAGTACGAATCTTGCAATAATCACATTTGTTGAACCGTTCCATTCGTTGTAAATTTCGCCTGCATGATGTTAAATAAACGCTGTCACATCTCACCGCAGAGAACGTGGTGAAGTAAATCGATTAATGCATTTTTTCTAAATCGAGCATTCTCTTGCGAGCTCGTAATAAAGTAACTGGGCTAATTAATTAAAAAATGATAACTCTGATTGGAATAATTATTTCATCGGTTTATTATTTTTTTCTCAAACAGAAATCAATAAACCAGCGACATTATTGGTGATAAAAATGAGAAAAAATTTATGAAATACACAGGAATGGATCGAAAATGCATAGCTCAAACTCGTGCAAAATTAAAAATTAAAAAAAAAATTATTTATTAAAAATGAAATAATCCGTAAATGAATCTTTCGACTTTGAATCACGAGTGCAAATAATTTCGATATCAAAAGTAATAAATTAAAATGATTTGTAGAAATAAAAATCAGCTTGATTGATTGTCATGAAATTGTATTGATGAAATAATAAAACTTGCTCTGAATTTAACATAAAATTCATTTATAAGTGCCATGTGCTATGGAGGAATGCGAAAAATAATAACAATGGAAAGAATAATTTGTTATTATGTTAAGGATGAATATATTACGTAGGAGAGCAGAATACTGAAAGCACTATGCACTGGCATACAAACTCGTTTATCCTTATCTCGTGAAACTTGACTTTTAGGGTCTCGAGACTTGCGTAGAAACTAGTTTTCTCGGATAATAATCAATATCCCTCACTTATCGCTAGGGCAGAAAATTATTTACGCAAATAAAAATTATTGATTTAATGTTGATTTATTAATTATTAATTAGATTAAAATTAAATTAAATTATTTATTTCAAAATCAATGTATAAAATTTTCCAACATGACGAATTTTGATTTATTTTTGAATTACATTATTTTTTTCCCAGTAAATTTCTTCAATTTAAAACAACTTCAAGTAAAAAAATTGTGTGACTTTCGATGAAACCCATTTAAAGCAATGACTCAAATCATCTAAATGCAAATCTTCAAATAAGAAAGGAAAAAAAATCTTCGGCTGAAAATGAGAGAGGCTTAATTAAAATTGGCCGAATCGTTGGAAAACTTGTTGCGATCGGATGAGAATGGTACTTGTAATTTGAATCGATTGGGCGCTTGGTACTATGATCGATGCAAATGACTCGGATTCGTTTCAATTAGTTGCCAGAGCGGTGCTTCATCGTTCCGGGATTTATTAGGGGAGTTTCACTACGAAGGGAATCAAGTTAAGGGGCGGCGCAACAGAGGGGACTTTGTATTTTCACGACTTATTAACGTTCTTAAGCCAACTCGCACCTTATTGATTTAGCTTATATACTGTGCTCTACGAATAATTGTTCTCTTCGAGATTATTTTATCCCTGATACAGTTTAACAGAAAATATAGAATTCCAGATATTAAATCGTTTTAATACACTGAAAAATCACATTAATTTACTTAAATTAATTTAAATTTTAAATTAAATAACTGAAAATGTGAGATATCTAAAAAATGATGAGACGATGGTTGCTAATTGAATGAGCTGTGATGAAATTAAATTCGTTATTCGATTCTGAAAAGATTCATTTGCAATTGAGGCTAGAAAAATACTCGCCATCACGACTGTATTGAATCACGCGAAAAGCATACCGCGAAGCGAAAAAAGGTGCTTATTCCCCGCGCAACGCTCAATTACACATATTACCATTACGATTACGAGTCGAGGTTCATCTTTATTGCGCATCGCGAGAAAAGCTATTCGCCATTTCCCGTTGCTTCTTCTACTCCGACGGCGTCCCAAAATCCAGAAAATAGAGTTTTCACGAAATACGTGAGTTGTCAATAATTCGGAAATGTTTGGGGTTGGAAAGTTTTAGGGTTTATGGACATTTTGAGCGTTCTGAAAGTTCGCAACAAAAAATTATCGACAAAATATATTGATAAGAGTAATGAAATTAATGAGTAAGCATTTTTTATTTAAAAAAAATAGTCTCCAATAGTTTTATATTGTATTCTACAGTATAATGTACTCTCCTCCGTGCTCGTTGCTGTATGCTACTGCCGCGAAAGAGGCATCAGCAGCAGCAGCAGCATTCTCCGAGATATTGTACAGTTAAACTCGCCGGTATTGCTCCGCGAGTGAGTGCGAGTGTACTTATATGCAAGCACCGAAAGGCGCATATTACGTGGAGAGGCGCAGCGGATCTCTCAACTTTTCAACCGGAGAAAACTACGTTGACCCTTTAAAATTTCCTGGCCTCCCGATCGCTCCTCTCTAACGGCTCAAAAACACAATCTCACATTTTTTCCCCTCTTCCCCCCCTCCACTTCCAACTAGCCTATTCAGATTTTTTTCCTCATTCACATGTACCATTTTTTTTAGCACGCATTCAATGCGAATTCGTGAGAGCATCTAAAAATGAAAACCCGACGACCTCGTCGAAAGTAGAACGAACGAAAATTATGAAGAAATTCCTATACAAAGTCGAGATTATCATTTGGTGTTCGCAATCTTTTAACTTGTTTTTCTCGCTCTTATCATCATTCAAACACGATATATGTATATCAAATCGCGAGCGATGAAAAAGCAATTGTTGCTGGACCTTAAAGACGATATTTTAACGAAGCTTTAGTTTGGTGTATACGTGAATAGATGGTTGTTTAGAATTTTTATCGCAGATATGAATGAATCTTAACATCCGAATTTTTTGCAATACTGCAATTAATACTGGAAGGAATTCACTCACGTTTATTTCAGCAAGTTTGAAAATTATAATTTTATTAGAGAATTAATGATGAAAACTTTCCAAATTTTCAGGATCTTTGTAACTGTTTTAAATCTCTGAAGTTTTCAAAATTTGTGAAATTCGAAAAATTGTTTAAATAGTCTGAACTTTCAAAATGTTTTAAATACCCCAAACTCTTAAAATTTGCAAAATTGTTACAAATCTTATAATGTTCGGAATTATCAACGTTTTCGAAATCTCGAAATATCAATAATGGGTAAATATCATAAATTTTTAAGAGTTTTCAACACTTATAAAAATCTTTGAAATTCATGAAAATTAAAAAATTTTTGATACTCAAAAATATGGCAAAATTTTCTAGACTTTTAAAATGTTTAGAATACTCCAAACTCTGTAAATTTTCAAAATTGTTAAAAATCTTACAATGTTCGAACTTATCAACGTTTTCAAAATTTTAGAATATGTAAAGCTTTCGAAAGGTCAGTAATGGTAAATATCATAAATTTTTGAGAGTTTTCGATACTTATAAAAATCTTTGAAATTCATGAAAATTAAAAAATTTTTGATACTCAAAAAAACGACAAAATTTTTTAGACTTTTTAAATATTTCGAATACTCCAAACTCTTCAAATTTTCAAAATTGTTAAAAATCTGAAAATATTCTAAATTATCAACTTCCTGAAAATTTAGGATATTTTTACAACTTCTAAATTTCTATAATCATAAATTTTATAAATTTTTAGAGTTTTTGAAACTTTTACAGATCTACGACAAGTTTTTAAAATGTCTAAAATTATTGAGTTCCTGGAAAACTTTGACACTTAAAATAATCTGTATTATTTTGCTATGATCTTCAAAATATACTTTTTCTTGATGTGCTACATTTTTTAAAATTTCTAAAATTTGGCTACGTGCTTGGATCGAATCGAAAATTTCGCTTGTTTTATTCACCAGTACTGAGCCATTTGACAATGTTTACAATATGGTGTTGCAAAAATTAACATATCATCTGGCAAAAACTACAATATTTCTGAGTGATTCCCGTTTACTATACAGTATACACGGAAAGAAAAATCGACCTTTCAAAGGATGGAACCGTTCCTCCTTTAGGAGCGGGTAGTTTCTCGTCCTTTAAACCGATGAAATTCACAGTTTAAACCGGTGAACTCGTGGGTTTAGACTACGGGCTCGTGCTCGAAAAGGAGGAATTCCTCCTAAAGGACAAATTTTTCACGCGTTCAAGGCACCGGAATTCCCGTGCTTTAAAAGGTCGATTTTTCTCTCCGTGTAGTAATAATACAATATTTTTTTCTCAGTGTATCCTCTCACGAGAAATTCACAACACGGTGTTGCACCTTCAAAACAGGCTGTTGCAGAATACCAGTCAATAGTCTAGTTACCATACCAACGTTGGATATAACTTAGGATATTTTTCTAGTTTAAACTATGATAATAAAATTCTATGTTCTTTGGATTAAAAAATATTCGTTTCAAATATTTGGATCCATCATTTGAGCCAAATTCTGTGGAAAATGGGTTTAGAAGGTCTGCAAATACACATTCTAGGTGCTCTGGATATTTTCCGAAACCTGGTCTTTGTTCCAGAATGTTACTTATGATGTAAACACTGTCCTGGACGTCACGAAGATGCTCGAGTGGGAATGAGCCCGCAGCGGCTAGTACAGTATATAAAAACACAAGCACCTCGCCCTTTCCGGTTCTTTGTACCTCCTCGCCGTGAGACATTTTTTTAATTCTCCTCCTTCTCTCCCTCCCCACGAATTATCTATGCATGGAGAAAAAAACCCAACTTGCATGAACTTTAAATGAATTTAAAAAACGTAATCGGTCGGTTTTGCAGCAGGAATCGGAAGAACCTTGTTGAAAGAATTTGTGTGAAAAGTGAAATTTTTCTTTCAACTTGATTCGCACATTTTCCACAACTGACGTCAATAAAAACTTGACGCGATAAAAATTCAAATTTTCGAAGACGTAAAAAAAAGCCGTCCAAGTTGCACCCGAAAAACAAGTTAATAGATTATTCATTCTATTCGGCATCGAGGCAAGTACGCCAGCGAGTTTTTGAAAGTCGTCTAGATCATTTTGTTTTTTCGGCAAAACTCGTCAAAAGTTTCGAAAACGAGATTTCGCGATTGCTTTCGAAGCATTTTTATTGCCCTGGAAAGTCGCGCATTATCTCGTCGGTTAAAACTATTCTGTTCAAGTGGGCACTCGAAAGCGGTGCGGTATTTTCTCATTTGCGATGTGTACATTCCCTTCCAGACTCGAAATTTCGACGTGAAACAAAGTTTTGCACTTGAATGCATTCGCAAATAACGGCTTCGCCTGATGCAGGAAAACGACGCATTCTGATGCGATTTTCCCATGTTACGCCGCATTGAGAAAAAATTTTGGTAATTTGTACTATAAATATTGGAAAAGTTACTATATTATAGGAAAATGAACAATGTTATTACAAAATTAGCATATCTCCTTATCTTTTTGAAAATGAAACCACAATCTATAAAGATAATCAATATGTTTTAAATTTCAACTAGTTTCATGAATGACACATAAAAAATTTCCATTCGTTTAGCAAATTTTCCTTTAACGCCTTTTAATTTGTATTATACCAGATCCAAAAATCTATTGGATGTACAAGTTATGCTCCGTTGAATGAGTGGCAAAAAGTTAATAATCTGTGGAGCAGCCAATTCTCGACACCCGTTATATCGAAGCGAGAAAGAACGGCACGCGGGTTATTACACCAGAATCAGTCCTTCGGAACAAAACAATCATCGTCGTCATTATAGTCAGCCGAAATTTCGCAGGCAGCGCGTGCGCTCGCACTTCTCCCAATCTCTCCCTCTCACTCTCTCTCTCCTGCTTTATATTACAACTACTTGTTCGTTTCTTCCTCGAGTTGTAAGCTTGTATTCATTGCAACTTCTTTGAATGTATTTTCAACTACATTTAAATTTTAAATATATGTAATTATTGGTGTTTTTTATTGTTTCACAAGTGAAATGAAGTTGAAGTTGGAATTGAATTCACTTTTTTTCATCTTCATTCGTTTGCCTAAGAAGATTTGAAAATGGAAATCGGTTGAAATCGTTAGGATTATCAATACAATTTTGAAATAATTTAGACAATAAAGAATATTTCAGTACCATCGTTGTATTATTAAAATTATTTTATTGTTGAATTAATATTTAATGAAAGATTCATCTTAATACTATCGACTAATTGAAAAATAATCGTTTCTAATCTTCAATGTTAATACATTTCATGGTGATTTCTGATTTGAATTTTCTACAAAATCAAAGTAAAAAAGAAAATAATTAAATGATATAACAAAATTTATGCAATGAATGAAAAACTTAAAATTTCAAGATAAGAAAAATTTGGGATTCTGATATTTTAGATACAGGAATTTTTAAAATTTTGCATATTTTGTAACACAATATTCAATTGATGAATTCATTAAATATTGATGATTTGTTTTCTCATCATTTGAATTCAGTGTTTCTCATTCATGAATTTTTAATTGAAAATTTGTTATCCAATTCACTGAATGGTAAAAGAAATGAACGAAATGAGAAATAAATACATGAAAAGAAGTTATAGGTATAGATTCAACTAATTAAAAAAATTGATGATAAATTAATAAAATTGTTGGAATTATCAATAAAATTTTGAAATGAATTGTAAAATGAAGAATACAGCACTACCTTCGTTTTATTATTTAAATTGATTTTATTATTGAATTATTATTTCAATGAAACATTCACCTTAATACTATCAACTAATTGAAAATCAATTGTTTCTAATCTTCAATGTTAATAATTTTTTCTGGCGATTTTTTTATTTCAAAGTTCTACGCAATCAAAGTCAAAAAGACAATAATTGAATAATATTACAATAGTCATGAAATTAATAAGAAATTTAAAATTTCAAGATGAGAAAAATTTTGGATTCTGATATTTTAGATGCAGGAATTTTTAAAATTTTGCGGATTTTGTAACACTATATTCAGTTGACTGTATTCCTATAAATTTGTTTGAAAAATGATGATTTGTTTTCTCATCATTTGAATTCAGTGTTTCTCATTCATAAATTTGTAGATGAAAATTTTTTATCAAATTTACTGCATGATAAAAGAAATGAAAAAAAACACTGAGAAATAAACACATAAAAAGAAGTAATGGATATAGATGCAACTAATTGAAAAAAATAAATTATAAATCAATGAAATTGTGAAAAAATAGTCGTAATCGTTAAACTCAAACTCGTTTTGAAATAACGCTACATTTATTAAGATGTACATTAAATATACAACGAAATTGGAGAACACGATTTGATGAAATTAAGGTGAAACTAAAAAAACGCATTTCTTATAAGTTTGTAACTTTGAAGGCGAAAAAAGTCGAAATCAATGGTTTTCAACATTTTCACCTGCAAATTGCGAATACTGATTGTGAAAAAAATTGAAATTCAAGATGAAATTTCGACTCGGGTCAGCTTGCTGCCTGCTGCATGGGTGTTCAAGAAACCTTTGAAATTCATCTCAAATTTACAAACATCTGTTCCCCCAAAAATGTATCATTTCCAACAAAATCACACTGTTGGTATTTTATATTTTTTACTGTTAATTATTCCAATTTCACGATTACGAATTTCACTTGGTTCTGACAATATTAACCATCAAACTAATTCGTCATCACTGTGATATATTCGAGTTTTGATAAAAAAATTCAAAACAAAAAGGCAGTCACGAAATAGACCAGGAAAAGTTATAATTTTTACATTGCTAATTCAGGGAAATAAATGACGCAGTAAAAATTCATGGAAGATTTTTCGATCATTTTTTGATAAGCTTGTTTTGATTATTTTTTATCCATTGTTTTTTTTTAAAAGTAATTCGAAATTTCGGGAGGAATCCTGAAGTTTTGCCTACGATTGTAGCATGGACGGTCGCGTATACATGTAGATTTGTGCGTTTATATTGGGTGTATAAGATGGAAAGGACGAATGCGGTTGTGAGAGAGAATTGTTGTATAAGCAGGAGCCAAGGTCATCCAACGAGGTGGAATCTTCAGGGGACAGACAGGTATACGACGCGTGGGCGAGTAGCGCCGCGAGTGCATGTTAACGGATCGTCGACGCGCCGCTCGACCTGCTGCTGCTGTTGCTGCACCCTTTGTCGTCGCGCACGGGATAAACGATTCGAATAGACCAGGGCCGGGTTTACCCAACAGGCAAATTAGCCAGCTGTCTTAGGAATTTTGGCAATTTTTGCAACTTTGGGAATTCGCTTTAGCTGAGAGAAACTGAAATTTGGCAGAGATGTCAAAATTTGAATAACTTATGTGAGGATTTTCTGTTTATTAAGTTTGGTCGTATAATAAGTGAATCTTCTACTTAAGCATATTAACGGTTCATGGAAATTTTATAATACATTACACGGAGAGAAATGGTTTGGTTACAGCAACCATTGATTCAGGAAAATATGGATACACCAAAGTTTTGGGTACTACAGCCAAAACTTTGGTTATGACAGCCAAAGCTTCTGTTAAAGCAACTAATGCTCAATATTCAACACTGATCATTAAGTTGCAATAACCAATAATTTGGTTATATAACCAAAAAAAATTGGTGACCTCGTATTTTACTAAATTAATGGTTACTGTAACCAAAAATTTTTTTCCTTTTTTTAACGAATCCTACAGAATGCAGAATTTATATTTTGAAGTCCAAATAAAAAACTGTTAACTTAAATTTTCGACATTTTCACATTTTGACGGAGTTTACTGTATAATTGAAATTTTTGGAATTAAATATCTGAAATTGTCGAAACATGTAATTTTTATTATTTCTAAATTTTAATATATGTACCTAATCACGAATTTTGTTTTGTGTTTTTTGTTGCGAATTTTCAGAACGCTTAAAATATCTAGAAAAATCTTAAAATTTTCCAACCCCGAGCATTTTCGAATTATTGATAATTTATGGATTTAATGAAAATTCTATCGTTTGCAAAATTTTCTTATTATGACGAAATTAATCAATTTTAGTAATCATTGGAAATTACTGCATGATATTCATCAAAATGAGTAAATTTTTACAATATTGAGATTCTTGCGATTTCCAAAATTGTCGACATTTTTTAAATTTTTACGTAATATTCGGAATAACTGAAATTTTCAAAACAAAATTGCTGAATTGTCGAAACATCGTTATTTTCATAATTTCTAAATTTTTAATGTACATTATAATAAATTATATCGACTATTTTTTGTTGCAAATTTTCAGAATGCTTCAAATTTCCATAAATCTTCTGAATTTTATAATAATTATATAAAAAAAAACTTTTTAATAAAAAATTATATATTGCTCAATTTTAATACTCTTAACATAAACTTTGTCGACTATTTTTTGTTGCAAATTTTCAGAACACTTCAAATTTCTATAATTCTGAACATTTTCCAACTCAGAGCATTTTCCAACTATTTATCATTTAGAAATTTTGTAAAAGTCTATCGTTTGCGAAATGTGACGCAATTCCTCAATTTTAGTATTTATTCAAGATCATGAAAGTTGTACATAAAAATGAGTAAATTATTACAATATTGATATTCTTCCAATCGCCAAAATTTTTAAACTCTGACAACTTTTCCAATTTCTCTCATCAACTACGTTTCTACAATTTTGAAAATTATCAGAATATTTTCATTTCCCTAACTTCAGTGAATTTTCGAAATGTCAGTCATCTTCCAAGTAATAAAATTATAATAATTCACGAGCTTCCTAGGATAGGAAAAATTCATGAATTTTTAATGGAATAACAAAATCTGCTATAATTTTCGTAATACATTTATTTAGTAATAATATGTGATTTAATGAATTTATTAATACTTAATAAATTCCTAGTAAATTTTGGAATGACCAAATTTCACAAAACATCAGAATTTACAATTTTTCTACATTTTTTCCATTTCTTCATTTTCGTAAACTCATACGGTTGACTTCAAAATTCATACGATTCTCCAATTCACTGAACTCAAATTTTTTCTTCGTAAAAAATACATTTGGAGAGGGGTATAAAGGGTCGAAAATTTTCGAAACTACCCAGGGGTGCCAAATTCCTAAATCCGGCTCTGCTTGGTTTACATTTTCTATATTATATATGAATCGATTGCAAGGTTGGCGAACGTTCCAAAACGAATTACGCAATCTACTAGCATGTGAAAGTTGGCTCGGCGCTCGCGGAATTATTAATTCATCGGCGAAAACAATGTGAATAAAATATGCGCAAAGGTATGATGTGGGTAATAAGAGCGCGCAGGGAAATGGAATTTTCCCTCAAATTCACCAGTTGTGAATTTAGGCGTGTTCAGGGGGAAGGGGGAAGGGGGCATGATCGAAATAAACGAAATATCCTCGAGCATTCCTCGTATACGAGGTTTTACTGTATATTTTTGTTAATGTTGAATTTTCATTATTCACTCCACTTGTTGTAAATTGTACAAACAACTTTTCAGCTTGTTGGAGTAATTTTAATTTAACTAATTTAAGTAAAAAAAAAAGTAACTGAAAAATTTGAGATGACATATATGCATTTTTAAGTGTTTATGTGGAGAAAAAAATACTTTTGCAAAAGAAGCGTTTTGAGAAAAAGCAATTTTTTCATGAAATCATGCTAGATAATCGTGCGATTACTCTATTCATGAAATACGATAATCGTAAAAGAATCCCATTGTTCCCAATCGCTAATAGCTCTTGAAAAACAACACTACTAGCTGATCAAGTTTTCAATGAATTTATTAACATTCGATCGGACTCATCGATGAACGCAGAGTGATTAGCTTCCAAAAATACCCAGCGAACGTTGCGCAGATGGTACGCGCGATGTTAAAATAGACGCAGAAAGTCTTGACAATGAGAGCGAATTCTCGTTGTTGCAAGAGATAAAATAACGAACAACGAATATCCACGGATTTAATTATACTCAGTCTACGAGAAAAGGGATTTTGCACTGAGAGAAAAATCTAGTACTTTTTACTAAAATGGGGGATCGAGATGAAATATAGTAAATTGTAGGTACTATATACAATAATGTATTATTTAAAATATTTACATTGTAGTAATTGGCATATATTATAGAAGTTGTAGTTGTTTATAGTGAAACTCATATATGTATAGTAATACTTATGAAAAAATGTAGGAATTATCATCGTGTAAGGTAATTTCCCATATTTTTTATATTGTGAACTATTATTTACTCGGGGGAAAAAATAGGTTTAGTATTTTTTACTGTACATTAACTTATAATTGCGATATCTGACGTTTTACTATACTGCATGGGAAAAATATGTATATATACGGTTAATGTATTGTGATATATATACGATTAAAATAATATTGTAATTTTCTTCGAAAATCTAAGAAATACTTGAAATCTTACAGATTCAAAATGTAAAACTCTGTAACAAATCTATGAAGTATCGAAAAATCCTTTTAATTTTATTGATACAAAAAGCATAATTGATGTATAAATAATAAAAATACAGAAACTGCTGGAAATCTATTCAACTTTGAATTCTAGAGCATGAAAATCAAGAAATCGATTTAGCAATCTTTACAAAATAAAATGAAATAATTTTAGACGAAAAAATCTATAAAATACTAGAAATCTATGAAAATACTATTTCAGGAAAAATCTGTCGAGCTCCAAATTCTTGAGTATTAATCTCCAGAAATTTGCATACTGAGTAAATTATAGAAAAATAATAATAGAAACCTGTGAAAAAACTAGTTGATTCTTCAAATTGTACAAATTTTTAAAAACTGCTTAGAGTACTAAAGCTATGAAACACTTCTAATCGATGAACATTTAGATTTCTAGAAAATTCATGAAGGTGATAAAAACCTATTAGACTTTGAATAATGAAACATCTAATTCTTGAAATTTATTTACCATTCTCTAGAAATAGTAGAAATGCATAATAATAACAAAAAATTCAAGAGATTGTAAAAATATTTAAAAAATAGTTAAAATACTGATAGGACTGCAAATTTTAGAAATAATAGAGATCTTTGAAGATAATCTGTTTTTCTGATAATTTGATAAAATAGTAAAAAAGTATTATACTTCGAATTTGAGGGAATAAAATTCTATAAATCTACTGAGTAATCTTTAAAAACAATAGAAATCTATGAAAATGCCAGAAAATCCTTCGAATCGTACACTGAGCGAAAAATCTAGTACTTTTCACAAAAAAATATAATAATGTGGGATCGAGATGAAATATAGTAAATTTTACTACATATACAATATTGTATTATTCAACTGTTATTTACTGAAGTAAAAAATACAATATGTTTAGTATTTTTTACGGTATATCAACTTATGATTGCGATATTTGACGATTTACTATACTGCATGGTAATAATAAATATATTCAAGGCTAAATGTACTGTAATATATGAAAAATGAAAATAATATTGTAGATTTTCCCGGGGATTTTCCTAGAATATAGTAATTTTTCCAATATTCATAGTACACATTACTAGGTTTTTTTCTTAGTGTGGTTTCTCGATCCTTTAGAGCTAAAAAAAAAGAAAAACTTATTTTTTCTGATGAGGGCCCAATAAAAGTCCAAAAGCTTGAAAACAAGAAACAAAAAGTGAGTTTTTCCTTTTTTTAGCTCAAAAGGATCTAGTAATTATGAAAATTATGAAGAATAAAAATGGAGTGTTAACCAATAATGATTTTTAATTTCTAGTATTTTTATAGACTTCTAATTTATATGTAAATTGCTATATAGATTTCTAGAATTTTAATTTCAATAGATTTTCCTGGATTTTTAAAAATGTCGGGTAAAATTAGATCTACGTAGATTTTAAATCTCTTATAGATTTTCTGATACTGAGAGAAAAATTTTAAACTTTTAACTAAAAAATATACAAATGGGAGTTCGAGATAAAATATAGTGAATTTTACTATTTACAGCATTGTAGTAATTGCAACTGTACGTTTTAGTGAAACTCATTCATGTATAATAATACTTATGAAAAAATGTAAAAATAACTATCATGTAACGTAATATCCTATATCTTGTTTATTGAGAACTGTCATTTACTAAAGTAAAACATACAATATATTTCGTATTTTTCACTATACCTCAACTTTTTGCAATGTTTCACGCTTCCCTATACCGCATGGTAAAAATAAACATATTCATCGCCAAATATACAATAACACATGAAAAATTAAAATAATATTCTAGATTTTCCTAGAATATAGTAATTTTCCCAATATTCATACTACAAATTACTAGATTCTTTTCCTCAGTGCAAGGTAAAAGCTACCGAAGATCGAAAGCGCTGCATTGCAGTCAATGATCTTCTCTAATCCTTTCTCTGCTGATTCTCTCTTGGGCGGGCGCAACACAAGAGCCAGTTCCTGCAGCAGGTAGAGGGAAATGACCAAACGACGACGACGACGACGCCGCCGCGATCGCGGCAAAGGTCACTATAATCCGATAACGCCGCCAGATTATTATTGTTCTCGTCGAAACCTGCGATTCGCTCATCGCACAATACATCCCGCTTTTTCCCCCTCCTATATCATGGCATTTCGCAGCGACCCACAAACACACTTTTACTTACGCCCGAATCGAGAAAGGTGGAGGAAATGGTGGTTCTGGGGGAGGGGGAGGGCAAGGAGCTTTCATCAAACGCCATTTATCGCCCGATTTTTCAACCCTCTCCCCCGGAAATGCAAGTTATTTTTCAACGCGTTTTATTGGATGTTTGTATATTTTTTCGAATATTTACGATAATTCTAAATAAATAATAAATTATGGAAATATATATTTTAAATTAAATAGTTCTCTTAAAATGAAATAAATATGATTCGTGATTAAAATGATGAAATTACTTGTCAAAGTTTTTTAATAAAACTTGTCATAAAATTGGAACTTGAAAAACATAAGTTTTTTAAATTAAAAATTTTTAAAACCAAATAAAAAATATAAAACTTGGTATAGTATTTTTCTGTCTAAAAACGATGACTAAAAAACACCGAAAACCAGGTCTCTCCTCAGTCAAAACTCGGGCAAATAAATATTATACATGTATTCGTGTAATTGAAACGAGTTTTTGGTGCTCGTCGTGCGAATCCATCCGTGACGTTTATCGGCACACGCCAAAAGAGGAGGGCAAAAGAGAGAGAGACAGAGCGAGCGTAATCCAACAAGCAGGACTCAATAAAATTGAAATAAATAATGAATAATATCCAGAAAAATTCTTTATTATTTTCAATCATTTTTCATGCGTAAGCGACTTTTTTTCACATTGCAATTACGAACCTATACGCGATTAATTAACTCTTCTTTGTCTCTTTTTTTGCGCTGCGCTTGGGATTGAAAACCAACTTTTGTGCGCCCGCGAAAAAAAAAGTGATCAACCGTACGCGATGATATCCCGGGAAAATATGGTTTTCCATTTTCAACGCTCGAGGGAATGCAAATGAACCGAGGACGCGTTGTCGTAATGATCTGTTTTGTCGCTCGCCAATGTTTTCGCGCCGAGAACATGCAAATGCGTACCGAAAAGCTGCATTATTTAATACATTTTTATTCGCAACGCTCGACGTTACAGAAAGCTTTTTCATTATCATTATTGGCGCACAATAAAAACCAGTTTCTCACAGATATGCAACACGAGAACGAGACGTTTTCTAATCTTATTCTGCACTGGGAAAAAAATCTTGCACTTTTTGCCAGATATATTGCAGTTTTTATAATAATATTGAAAAACTTGCGATTATTATTTTATTCATTACAATTTTACTCCTCAAGTAATTAACAATTAATAATAATACGATTAATTAAAATTGAAAAAAAATAAATAAAGCGTATTTACGTATATTTATTATTATTAATTTTTTTTTTCGTATTTACGTTTCGATCTTTCTGGTTTTTGTCAGATAAGCTCTGAAAAACCTGTGAACCTCAACTAATAAAAATCAAAAGTGAAAATTCTTTACAGCTATTTTTTCAGGAACTGTCTATTCGCGATGGCCTAGAGATAGTGTTGAGATAAGAAGAATCGAACTGGAGATAACGGTATATGATAAAAAAACGTTGAAAAGCGCCGAAAAAAAAGTATTGATGTTGCGATAGTTTTGATTATTTCCAGATAAACTTCTTTAAACCTTTGAATTTGAACTCACGAAAATCATGAGCGAGAAATATTTGAAACTATTTTTCATCATGTATCTAAAATGTCTCAATTTGAGGGAGGCTGCAGTATATTTTTGCACATTCTTCGACTTTTACAGAAATGATCTAAAACACTTAAATATTCTGGAAAAAAAATTACAACTCCAGTTGAACCTGTATTGCAAGTACAAGGAAGAATGAGCCATAGCTCGGAGTATAAATAAATTTTCCTAAACAAAGAATCTAAGGAAGAAAAAAAATCGCAAAGAATAAAGGAGCAATTTTGTCGTTGCATCGGCACGATAGATAAACGGTTTAATCAAGTTACGTGTCATTACGTCATTCTAAATAGCTTAGATCACGACTCTTTATTACGCTTTTCATAATGGAACAAGACACGTTTTCTGTAACTGCGCGATACTCTCATTGCGCAATACTACAGTAAACACTGCCATCGGAATTATTATTTCGCTGCATGATTTCACACTCGATACAATTTTTCGCCTTGAGACCGCCAGACGTGAAAAATGCAATTTACTTTTATCTTCTTGTCCCTTGAATTCTGCAGAAAATAATTCGTAAATTATATGATATTATACTAGGGTTCGGGGGGTAGAGCCCCGGTGGCGAGGGTTAGGGGGCGAAGTCCCTTGTACAAGGCGAAATTTAGTTCAGTTTACGAACAAAATAACTGATTGTTGATCCTTTTGTAAACGAGGTAGGATTGCATACAACCGAGATGCGATAAAATCAGGTAGAATAAGAGTAGGAAGAGGGGTTGCTCGTAGCATTAAGCGAGGCGCGAAATTTTTGTATTTAATCCGGAATAGGCCTGGAAGCTGCAGCCGAGCGGCAAGTGATGATAAGTGCACGCGGTCGCGGACGCTTGTAAAGTCGCGAAACGTGTTGGCCGCTTTTTATCGTTTCCAACTGCGTGTAAATCATGCGCTTATTTCATAGCCGCTCGCGCGGAACAGCGCACGCAACCCAAATGGATCGAATCCGCCTGCTGCTATGCACAGGTCTCATTCATACCACGCCACAGTCGACAGTCCCATCCCTAAGCAATTAACGTGCAATCGCCAAGACAATTTTTATATCGTTTTCTCGTTTCTCGGGATCTTATACTGGACTTGGAAAAAAAAACATAGAATACTGTTTCTATTTTTACTATGTAGTATAGTAAAAACTACTAAACATAATGTTTGAAATTCCTCAATACCTCTAAATAACTCCATGCATGAACATAAAATAAAATCTAACTGCAAAAAACACAATCGACTCACCAATAATTTTTCCGTCTCGAATCAACCAATTCGCCGAAACACGAACAATCACTATTCCACCTGAAACAAAGTTTTATCGAATCGTTGACAAACAAGCTCGATCACGTGTTATTCATTAGCTTCAGTGCCGCAACAAAACTGAACGAAATTCACGTTATCGGACAATATGCAGGAGCTGAAATTTGATTAAATTTGTATGCGTCAACCGACACAAAGTATATCCAATAAATTAAATGCTACATTATTATTGAAGCGTTTCCGGTCAAAGCTGATAGCGAATTCTGTTCCGTATTGCAACATAACCTGCATTATCACTTTATTGCCGCACATTCAAAAAACGATATATAATGAAACTTGACTATAAATGACAAATAGTTTATATCTTCTGCAATCCAGATCCAACACGACGTAATTCATTTTTTACAACACCGAATCTGCGAATATTAGCATTATTATTTATATTTTCAACGTTTGTTTGCATTGGGCATTTTTCCGATTTGCCGATTTGCCGATTCGGCATTGTTTCGAGTTTTTCCGGGTAGGACACTTATCGAAAATTGCAATGTATATATGTAGTACAGTATTCGTAAAATTATATCGAACAATAATCCATAAATAATAATTTGGCAATAATTCCGTAATCCCAGTTGTGATAAATATCCGCCAGTCGAGAAATTTATTGTTACATATGTGAATTTCAAATTTCCCACGGCGGCCATATTGGATTTTTTTATTGTGACGGAGATATCCCTAGAGACTCTAGGGCCTAGAGAGATTCTAGGGAGTTTCGTTTTATAGAGCTTTGTGAAGTACTGACTGTTTTCAGAAACACATCTATAATGACACTTATGTTTGTGTGTGTTTGTGTATTTTTTCTTAGCATACACATATGATTCGCGACAATTCGCGAAGCAAATTCGCTTAATCGCAGATAATAGTGATAATACAACAAAAGTCGCCGAAACTAGGGCGTTTCTTGAGCCATGGACGTCCGCGGCGTCGAGGTCACTAATCAATTACGGGTAAATAAACGCGATCTTGCAATTATTTCTCGCTGACCTCGCTTCTCTTTTCTTTTCTTTTCTTCGCCCTCTTCCACGTTACCAGCCACTGTCATTTTTAGTTGTGCTGCTTTTTTTGTTTTAAATTTTTTATTCTTCCCATGTGTGAATTGAATTTTCAATTTATCTTTTTGGGTTTATGTCATTTTTTTCTTCCCAATAAAGTAGCTGTAGGCATTTTTTTGCAGTGTACACAATATTATTAACTATGTGAAAAAATGTAATTAGAAATTTCAATATTCAAAGTTATTTCGAAAAAAATGTTTTTCTTCAACTATTAGGAAAATGTTATGAAGGTTTACAGTAAACAAAAAAAAAATTATCGAATCATAAAATCACAATAATTAGTTATATGTATATTATAAATCACAATCACGAAATTATTGAAGTTCATTTGGATAAATTTTTGTTGTTGTAAATGGGGAAATGTAGAGAAACCCTAGAGTTTAATTACGAATTACCCAGAATTTCCTATTTAAAACAAATCAGCATTCCAAGAAAAAAGATATTGCCGTTCATTTAGAATTCAGGCAATAAAACCCTTTTTTTGACTGAAAAACTTCTTTTTTCACAGAGTGCCATTCGTGCCAAACTCCTCGAACTCGGAGTAAGATGCGACGAAGAACTTCCAGACTACATCCTCGTGATGGTCGTCACGAAGAAATCTCGCCAACAGATGCAACAGGATTTACACCTCTTCTTGGAAGACAGCACGACGCCTTTCGTCGATTGGCTGCACGACCAAGTTCTGAAGAAACTTGAAAAAGTGACGATAGCCAAGAAAAAATCCACGAGGGAACTCTCGATCACGGTCAAACAGGAAGAGGACAAGAAAAAGCGAAGAATCGCGACTTCTTTTCTCGAGGACCAGATCAAAGTGCCGAAGGACGAGAAAGACGAAAAAGACGTTCTCGAAAAATTGCCTGAAAATCCCGTCGAAGAAGAAGAAGAGGAAAATTCCCAAGTTTACGAGACAGAGGAAAGTCCCGAAGACAATATGGTGATGTCCAATCCTGAGGAGCCAGAAGAAAAGGAGGAGGAACCAGTGGAAAAAAGCGGCAGATTAACGGAGGAAGAAAACGAGGAATCGGAAACTGAAGAGGAGCTCTTGGGGAGGCTCAAGTCGAGTATTTCCAGGCCGAGAAGCACCTCGT
The DNA here is from genome assembly GCA_030522825.1 of Platygaster orseoliae. Classification (NCBI taxonomy): domain Eukaryota; kingdom Metazoa; phylum Arthropoda; class Insecta; order Hymenoptera; family Platygastridae; genus Platygaster; species Platygaster orseoliae. The sequence goes on along the minus strand of JAPYZL010002882.1, from coordinate 16,811 downwards.
CCGTGGTCCTGAAACCCGCGTCGCCGAGGAAAAGAATTTGTGAAGAGCCAAGATTCAAGTCGTCGAACCGTCGCAGACCGGACCGACGCGATCTCAGGAACGTGTATTCGAGCAGGGACAGCGACTACCGTCGTAACAGGAATTTAGGCGACGTCAGAAGTCGACTTGGCAGAGCTGCAAATGACAAAAAACCCCAGGAACTCAACGTCAAGGATCGACTTGGCAGTCACGCCTCGAAACTCCAGAAAGAGGCTGATAATTCGAAAAGTCGGAGCATCAAGAATCGACTGGGCCCGATGAGGGGCAATTTTCGTCAAACAGCTGAAGATGAAGATGACGACGAGGAAGAGGAAGTCACGACGGGTTTGAGGTCCAGGGTCATCGCCGTCAAGAATCCTGCAGTCGAAGAAGCTTCTGCTGAGGAGGGGGACGAGGGGGAGGACAAGGTCAAGGTCGTGCCGAGCAAGGTCATCGTTACGCCAAGGCCCCTGAAACCGCTGCAGCCTGTTCAGAAAAGGGCGACGCAGTCGCTGCTGCTCAGGGCCGTCGCCGAAGCTAACCAATCCGTGGTGATGCATAAAAATCCTGAGCCGAGTCTTGCGGTGAGTTATAAAAGAAATGTTGTGCGTGGGCGGAGAGAGGGGGGGGGGGGGGGCGTGGGGTGGGGGGGAGGGGGGGGGGGGGGGGGGGGGGGTGTTTTGGTTTATGAGATCTGTAATGACAGAGATTTTTCTGTTTATTTCTCAAGTTTAATTTGCAGATTACAATAGTTGAATTGGGAACTTGCATGGAAAAAAAATTGATATGTATTTTTTTGTTTGTCTGAAAACTGATTGTTTTCAAAAATATGTGAACTTTTAGGTGGAAAGGACACTTCCCAAGATATTTTTTCCCACACTCTTTATTTTTCACAATGTCCAAATTTCCCAGAAATCATTTTTTCCAGACATTCTTATTCCCAAAATAAGATTTTCCGAGAAATTTTTTTGTATGATTTGAACTGAAATTCGAATTTGACAGTAACTTTCTTTTATGTAAACAACTTATTCCAATGTCATTTGTTTTTCCGTCAATATTTTATACGACCCGTCAAATTTTTAGAATTTAGCATTTTCTACTAAAAAATTTTTTTTTCAGTCATTTCTAATTTCATTTTTTTTATTTCAATCTCAAAAAAATTGGGACTGAATTTTTTGGGAAAAATTTTTAGTGAAAAAAAGACATTGGAAAGAAAAAATAATGGAAAAAATGTTTTTGGGAAATAATATTTTTGGAAAAAATGTACCCCAATCGAATTTTTGATTTCATATGTAAAAAAAAAATTGATGCAACTTCCCAATACCGCGATTTATGTGAAAGAGTGAAGAGAATTTGTTGTTTGGCATATTGTGAATTTTTATGTTTTTTCTGGAAATTTCTACTTTATATATGACGAGTATATTTTCTCGAGAATAGAGAAAAGCATATTCTTGTAATTTGACAATAAAGTTTTCTGACACTACAAGTTGTTTTGCTTTCGGTGAGTTCCATTGCCGTATTTTCCAGTTTTTCCCAAAGTTTCGAGTTGTTTTTCGTGAGAAATTATTATTTCATGACAAAAGTCAAAGTAATAATATTTTTTTCTTCAATTGTGAACTTATTAGTTAAGAATCCAATAATTATTAATTAAATAGTCAATAATAATTAATGAAAAGTATTTAATTGTTAAAATTTTTTTTCTTTTATTGTTTTTTTATGTGTCTCAAATTTTAACGAAAACGGAAAAAAATGTTTTTTCATTTCCACCTGAGATTAAGGTGGAAAAATGTTAATAACATTGAATAATATTTGTTTAATATCAATAATAATTAATTTTTATAACTGAAACAATTTTTTCTGTTTTTGTTCACTATTAAACGTATGGAATTTCAGACACATGTTTTTTTATAAAAACTCGTTAATTAATAGTAATTATGATAACACTGTGCAACAAAATTCAAGTCACTTAAATGAGCTGGCATGAAATTAGCAAAAAGAGAATCAAAACTACATTTGATGACACACGTGTCTCAGGATTTCGCTAAATTAGCTCAAAAAAGTTATTCGTTTAACATTTAAGGTGCGAGAGAGACAGCCCAACTCATACAATGTGCTGAAAAGAAAAAAAAATAGAAATATTTGTCGAATAACTCGTTTATGAGAGCTAATCCAAAAAAAACCCGAGACACGTATATTTTAAAATATGGTCTAGATTCTATTTTTGCTATCATTTTCCCAGCTCAAATTTTGTGTTGCACAGTGTAATTAAGAATTATTATTATTATTATTATTAATCTCGTCTTCGAAGTTATTTATTAGGCAAAAATTCAACTTATTGATTTTTTTTTATATTCCAAAGGTTTTTGAGTTTACTTCAAACCCTAATTTTCGGAAAATTGTATCAGGGCACAAATGATTATGTTTTTATTTCACATTTCAAAATTTCATGACATGCATGAATAAATAATTTTTCATCTAACATTATGTACGATACGATTTATTATTTTCATAAATGATCAAATTTTTATTATATTTAATGACATTTCCATATTTCACCTAAGATAAAGGTGAAAATATTTCGTAACATTTCATAATATTTGTTAGAAATCAATAACTATTTTTTTATAACTATAAAAGATAATGGAAATTATTTTTTTTGTTTTCGTTAACTATTAAACGTTTAGAATTTTAGACACATCTTTTTTCATGAAAACTCGTTAATTATAATTAATTTTACTATTCATTTTACTCTTATTGTTATATTCAATATGTAATTGTTATTTTATAATTATTAATCTCGTCCTTGAAGTTAGTTATTTGTTAAAAATGCGACTATTTTTTTTTATTTCAGAAACGAAATAATATTATTTTGAATTCACATTCCAAAATTTTATAACATGCTTGAGTAATTATTATTTATTTTATTATTTATTTATATGCAATTTTCAAATTATATAAATTGTAATTTAATAGAAATAAACTTAAATTAAACTTTATTATATTCACATTATATAATAATATATAAAATATATTTATTAAATTATGATTAAAATTCAATTATTTATAAAAATAATAAACGGAACAATTCGAAATAAATTTTCCTATTAAAAAAATTTCCGTTATCATATTTTAAATATTTTCCACAGGAAAAAGTCGCTATTCGTCAGCGTCTTCTGCCAAACACAGAGTCTTGTCAAGCAGGTAATAATTTATCCGTACATTTCGATGAGCAAAGTCGCTTAGTAATGGAAAAAATTCAGATCGAGCTGACCACACAGAACGCCGCGCAAGACGGCCAATCCCGTGAGTTTCAGCAACAACAACAACAATCATCACTAAAGAATTTAATAACAATTCGTTTTTGCAGAAGCCAAACAAAAAGTCGCTGATGAACATATGGACGTCGTCATGTCGCTTTTTCAACGAGGCGACGACAATCAAAATTTCGTCGTCACTTTAAATGGCTATGATAACAGCGTTGATAACGGAACAGTATTCGAAGAGGGGGAGGGGGAGGAGGAAGATGGCTTGGAAGTAGAGGTAATTAGTTCGGGAATCCCGAAAAGTTCAACAATCCCGAAAACTTCAAGAATCCCGAAAAGTTCGGAAATCTCAAAAAGCTATAAAATCCCGAAAAATTTGGGAATTCAAAAAAAATCGGGAATCCCCAAGAATCTTAATCTGGTGTTTCGAAAAGTTCGAAAATCTAGTGAAAGTCCAAAATTCGGCAAAGTTCAAAAAGTTTTAGAGCATTCGGGAAACTCAGAATTCGGAGTCCCAAAAAATAAAAACTTTGAAAAATTAGCTAATTCGAAAAATTTAGGAAAGTTCGGGAATCTCAAAAAGTTTTGAAATCCTGAAAAATTTGAAAATTCCTAAGAGTCTTAGTTTGGTATTCCGAAAAATTCAAAAATCTAGTTAAAGTCCAAGATTCGGACAATTTCAAAAAGTTTCAGAGCATTTGAAAAACTCAAAATTCGGAGTTCCAAAAAATAAAAAACTTGAAAAATTAGGTGATTCGAAAAATGTAGGTATACTGTCGAAATACTAGGTTCTTAATAAGTGAGAATATGACAAAATTATTTATTGTTTTTATGTTATGTACTTGAAAAACATTGTAAATCATGGATTTATTAATTCATACTTGTATGATATTTTGTAAATTGTATTTATAAAATATTTTATAAGTATGCATATGTTTATTTATTATTTATTTTATCAATATATTTTCTAAATTCATAAATTCGATGATGAAGAATTAAAAATGCAATAGATTTTTCGTATGGATTTCTTTTATTTTTAGTATTCTCCGGTAACAAGAATTTTCATAATTTTCCAGAATTTTCATACATTCTGAGTTTTTTTTATGGATGTCTATATAGAGTTTTAAATAGATTCTTAAAATATATGAATAAAATATAATTCTTCAATTAATATAAATCTATTAATTTATAAATAACTTTTTGTAATTTAAAAATTTTTGTATGAAATGTAGATATTGTTAATTTAGATTGACACTGTCTTATAAGATTTGAAAGATTTCATGATATCTTTATAAACTTCGGGAATCCAAGATCCAGAATGTCAATTTATATAAAATATTATTTCATGTAATTTTTCAATAAACAATAGCTTTAGGTTTCTCGTATTTTATATTTTTCTAGTACTGATAGTATTTTTTATATTTATTATTTACCTGCATAGATAAACGTATTTCATAGTATACTTATGCATTGCTATAGTTTTCTAGAAATCGATGCTTTAGGATTCAAAAAATCACAGATTTTTATAAATTTTACTGATTTTTGAGAAAATTATATCTCTAGATTTCGATTATTTCTATAGTTTTTGTATTTTTGGTATTTTACGATACTTTTCAGACTCTGGGAATTTCTAGAATTTCGTTATCGATGTAGTGTAAAATTTGAAGTTTTATGAATTTTTAGTATTTTTTCAGATTTTTTAGAAAACATGACTTTCACTGATTTTTATTCTTATAAAAATTTGTTTCTTGTACGTTTAGGATTTTTTTGGTATTTTTATGGACTTATTCATATATTTTATAAATTTTTGTGAGTTTTTAAAACATTATTATAGAATACTTCAAAATATACTGGAAAAAATTGAATGGCATACTTACTTTTTTTTATAATGTTCTTAAAAAATAATTGAAATTCTACATTTACTGCATCTGTAACTTTCTTTTTTTATCGTACTCTTTTTGATTATTATTGCAGGTAATAAATTTAAAAAAACGAAGAATTTCAGAACTTTTTACTCATTAAGTAATCAAAAGTAGTTAAAGTAATTAACTAATTTTAATTTTACCTAAACGTTAAAGAAATAATAATTATAAAATTGAAGCTAATTAATAAACAACTAATAATTTTACATTGACAGAAAAAAAAAATACTAAAAAGCAGTCGTTTTCTCAGGTGAATGAGGAGGATGAACTGACGCTGTCGAATAGCCAAGAAATATTTCTGGAGAACGAAGCCAGCCAAGAAGAGCAAAATGAAGAATCTCATAGTCTCGTGAGTTTCGAGAAAAAATCTGAGGACAATAATGAGAACCAAAATATCGAAAACGTCGAGGAAAAGGTTTGCCGGAAACGAAAGCTCAGTCCAATCGTTTATAATCGGTCGCCTTCTCCGGCGCTCAAGTTGGCCAAATCTCGACTGCAAACGACTCCAAAAGGTAAATCTTCAATTTCGAGTTACTCCGTTGGGGTGAAATTTATTTGTTTATTTTTTTCCTTTTTTTTTCAGTGAACAGAGCTGTGGAATCTGGCGTTTTCATCATGAAAGGGAAATCGACAGAAAAATGTCGCTATTGGCCGAATTGCAGTCTTGGAATCAAGTGCGCTTTTCATCATCCGGAAATCCTTTGCAGGTAGAGAGTAAACAGAATATTTTTGTGTTTTTTCTGAAAAGTTTTACTATATAAATATATTGTCATTTAAAAAAGAATATATTTAATTAGTTAATTTATTAATGTAATTTAATGTAATTAAAAAAATTTACAATATAAATATATTCTGAAAATATATCGGAAAAACTCTTGAAAAAAACTTTTAAACAAAAATGATTGTTTACAGCGTGTTTCCTGCGTGTAAATATGGCGACAAATGCGTGTACAAGCACCCAAAATGCAAGTTCGGCATAGGTTGCACGAAATTGGGATGCGTGTTCGCGCACCCTTCTCAGCAGTGCAAGTATCACCCTTTTTGTACAAAATCCGGATGTCCGTACACTCATCCGCCGCCAGTTCCTTCTCATCCCATCGCAATCAGCAATACCAACACCGTTGACCTCACCCAGCAACGAGCTAAATTCACGTGGACCAGGACCAATTAAATCTTACGTTTTATCGTTCTTTAGAACAAGAAAAACCCTCGGAAATTATCGTTTGTTGAACCGCGTATATTTTTAGTTTCTGTAATTCTATACTGGTAGATTTTAGAGAGTGGAATTATTTGACGATGTTCAGAATCTGCAATATTTGTGGGTGTTTTGTGAAAAAACAGCAGAATTATTATTAAAAATATAATGATAATTATAAGGGCCATAATTGATAGAATGATAATTTATACTATTAATGATAATTGAATGAAAGATATCAAATTTGAAAATTACAATCATCCAAAAAATTTCATTCTTTCATAAATTTTTCAAATGATAATTAATAATAATTATGATAATTTAATGAGCAAGATAAAATTTGAAAGATATAGTAATCCAAAAAATTTCTAAGTTTTTTGGATTTTCAAGCATTTCATTCTTCCAGAAATTTTTTTCAAATTTGAAAATCGTTGAAAATTACTGACATTATTATTGTACTTTATATTTAAAATTCAAGATATTCATAAAGTTGAAAAAGAATCAAATTCGTAAAATTTTTTCAAAATGTTCAGGAATATTGACATTTTCTGTTTTTTCAAATTCAAGTTTAAAGAAATTAAAGAACTCCGAAGTATCATAATTTAAAAAATTTTTTACGATATCAAAAATTCTCAACATTTGTGCAAAAAACAGCAGAATGAAATCAAAATGATCAAATTTAAAAGTTACAGTAATCCAAAAGATTTCCAAGTTTTTGGATTTTCAAAAATTTGATACTCTTAGGAATTTTTTTAAACTTTCAAACAGTTGGAAATTACTGACATTTTTAATGCATTTCATATTTGAAATTAAAGATATCCAAAAAAATCAAAAAGAATTGAATTCTTGAATTGAAAAATTTTTTAAGTTTTTTGTTTCTCGAAAACTTCATCATTTCAAGAATTTTCCAAGTTTTTATTTTGAATTTTAAATTTACCCTGCAATTCAAAATCAAAATTTCATCAATTGAGGGCCCGGATTTTAAAACCGACTTAGCGGCTTGAAAACGCAATGACGCTGAGTCGATTACAAAATCCGGACCCTCAATTATTAAAAATTATAGAAAATTTATGAATTTATCAAAAATGTTTAATTCAGAAAAATCGGATTTAGAATGGTTGTTGGGCAAATAGAAAATTCATCAAAAATTCGAAATGATTGAAAAGATTCCAAAGTGAAGATTAAAATAAAATTAATATTGCAGGTGATATTAAAATTAGAAAAAAAGTTTTTTTAATTGAAATTCATAAATCGAAAATTAAAAGTAAGTAAAAAATTTAAAAGATTAAATTCAAAAGTTTCATAAAGATTTTCATAAATTTTACTATGCTAGAAACCGTTCCAAATTTCAAAATCATTGAAAATTACTGACATATTTTATGTATTTTAGATTTGAAATTAAAGATATTCAAAAAGTTAAAAAATTATTGATTTCGCAAAAATTTTTCAAAATTTTCGCTAACGTTGAAATTTGAACGAAATTCTGTATTTTATCGAATTTAAGTTTTGAAAAATTAAAAACTGTATGAGGATTTCTGAAGTATCATAATTTTCAAAATTTTTCAATCTATCACAAATTCTCAACATTTTCGTTTCTGGATTTTTTTAATTTTAGAAATACAAAAACTTGAAGTTTTTAAATTTCTTCGAGTATAATACAATTTAATTTTTTAAAATACATATTTTAACTATTTTATTATCATGCAAAAAATTGTGAAATACTGTGGCTTGAGGTACACAGTTAATATTTTTCTTATCAAAAGCTCCCTAAAATCTATCAGAGTAGAAAATAAAGATTTTTCTTTTTGTTTTCCATATAATTTGTTTAAGGATGCGTTGTTTACATATTTAATTATGATACCAGGAGTTGTACAGTTTTTCTCTCGGTGATTCACGCGTTCCTCAAAGTACAGTCGAGCCGTCAAATGATGGACAAAAAATCTCTTGACATGTACGAGATGTTAGTGTGACTCGACATGAATATTATATTCAGCGAAAATTTCTTTATATTATTGCAATCGTTGTTTATAGTGAAGCAGAACATGATATTGTACACGTTCATGGAAAGAAGGGCTTAGTCGAGATAGCAAAATCAATGGAAAATTTGGCTACCTCAACCAAATTTTTTTTTTCGTACATCGTTCTACAAAAGCGGTTTGTTATTCTTAATGTTTCCTTTAAATTCTGGGATTTTGGAAAATTATGCATTCTTTTCAATATTCCACAAACTGAATTTATTAGAGAGGAATGATTTTTTTTCTTTTTTCAAGCCGACTCCCAAAATATATATAGGAATATTCATTTGTAGGATGGATATTAAATTATGCATGGAACGCGTTAGAAATTCAGATTTTCTTGGTCGTGTGAGATATTTTGTACTGCAAGTGCAATCGTTCATTTTTCAATAGTCATTTTATACTTGCATTCTCGTGTAACGTTGAAACTTGCTTGCTATAAATACATTTTCAAACACCACAAAATGATGTTTTCTTTCATTACAATCTTAAGAGAAATTAGGAAAAGTTACAAAAATTTTGTAGAAGCTACATAAAAATCTTAATTTGTCGAAATAAAATTTCAAGATCTCAATATTCTTATATTTCGGTTCGTAAATTTTTAGTATTTTCACTCATATTTCGAATAATCGATAATTTTTTCTGAATTTCAAGAGGATTTAGAATAACGTGTAATTATAAGTACATTACAAACTTTTTAAAAATAACTGTCAATGTATGTCAGGAAGAAAAACTTCAGGTCGTTTTCTCTCTCTTTTTCTTAACGCATAAAAAAATGATAAACATACTACACGTTACATTTAAAAAATCCAAAATGGCCGCCGCGGGGAACATGAAATTGAAAAATTTACCGCGGCGGCCATATTGGATTTTTCTATTGTGACCTGTTTTGTGATATTGTGATCACGGTGGATGTAAACAATGTAAATAACAACAAACAACGCGTTATTATTTTAGCAAATTTAGTTTTAAGCAGTTTTAAGTGCTCAATTTAATGAGATTTGAGCAGATTTGAGGATAAAAAAGAAGCAAAGATGGAAAATAATGAGGATCGGAATACATCGAGCAGGTACAGAAACGTCCGTTCGCATTTGGACACCCTCGGTTATAAACAAGCTCTCACAGTAGATGCACTTCCCCTCATCGAAGGCTTATTGTCCGATTTAATTCAAACCACGGACGGCCTAAAACACTTTAAATCACTTGCACAAGAATTCAGCGAGGTTTGTTCCTTCATTTCTGTATTTATTTATTTACTCCCTTATTCAGAATTATTTTTATTGTCAACTTTTTTCTCTTCGTTTTTTATACTAGGAAATAATTTTTTTTTGTTTTCTGTAATTTACATGATATCATAAAAGCAGGATTGTCAAAAATGACTCTTTTTTATGCAAATCAGTTGGTACGCTCGAGTTCAAATCTTTTTCTCGAATCATTTTAAAATGTGTGTGCACAGCATTAATATCGTTCATAATCATCGAAAATTACTGAAATTCAGTAATTTTGCTTACATGCTTTATATATATTTAATTTCGTCACATTTAGAATATTTTTTAAATGATATGACTTGCAAAAACCATAAATAATAAATAGTTCGAAAATACTTTGAGTTGAAAAATTTTAAGATGAATGGAAATTTTCAAAGATATCTATTTTTATATATATTTTAAATATTTATATATATTTTGAAGATATATAGGAATTATTATAATTTTGTAAAATTCAAATATTCAGATATTTCCATAATTTTATAAATATAACGGATAACATAGTTTCAAAATTGTAATAATTTACAGGGTTCCTAGAGTAAGAAAAAAATAAGGAAATTATGGAATAACAAATTCTGCGAAAATGTTCCAAATAACATAATTTTTGAAATTAACTAGTTCTACAAAACATCCGAATTCCCAAATGTTCGAAATTTCTTAATAATTGTTTTTTTAAATTCAACTTCTGCCTACCTTCACTTGTTTTCTTTAAAATTTGTTTTTTTGCACTGATTTACAAATGTCAATCAATTACCATTCTTAATAACCTTTTTTCTAATATACTTATTTCATTTCTCGAATCCCTAATTAACGCAAAACTATTCCAACAGAAATACCACGAACTTGAATCATCATTGGGTCCTTACAAATGCGACAACGCAAGGCTAGTGCAAGAAAACAATTCATTGTACTCGGATTTAATCACAACAAAGGAACAATTTCAAAAAGAACTGAACGAGCACAAAAAGCAGTTGAAAATTCTGGAAAGTGATTACGGGCAACTTCAATTAACTTGTTCTCGCAATATCCAAAGGATCAAAGACCTGGAAACAGAGTCAGCGAATAAAAGCAGAAAAATTCTGCAACTGCAGGGGAAATGTTGTAAACCTATTATAAACAATATCGCAACAGGTGAATGTCTTTTTTTATTATTTCCAAGGCTTTCATTTCGTTTATTTATTTCTTACATTTTTGCAGTACCAAAAAAAAGGAGTGTTTATCCCTTGAGAAGACCAACCTTAGAAAGGGAACAAATTGCGAAAATTTCGAGTTATTCGAATTCTTTGCCCAGTCAGAGAAACACCGATCCTCACGTAGTTGATCTCGTGATGTTGAGTGATCGAAGGATAAGTTCCCTGAATCATCAAGTCACTTCCCTGAAAAGCGAGCTTTCGCTTCAAACAGATACCATTAACACGCTCCACAATCAAGTAATTGTGATTTTTACTGGATTAAAAAAATTATTATTATAAATTTTATGATATAATAATTTATTGTATATATAACATTTTATAAACAGTAATAGTATTAAATTAAATTGCACAATAATGAATTTAAAAATTACAAAAATTTGATTAAATGTAATATTCAATTGAAATTCGTGACGTTATTTTGCAGATTATACACAAAGAAGAAGATATCATAAGGCTGAAAAAAATGTTGGAAAGAGGGCGACCTTGCAATGTTGTCAGAGGCGATTGCAACTGTCGAAATGAAAAAAAACGCAAGGACGTTAATGGATTTTCCGGTGACCAACAAGTCAGGGTTTTGCAGCAGGCGAAAATGAATCTCGAAGAGCAATTGAAAGGTGTTAAATACTTTCTAGAAAAAATGGGATAACAAAAAAGTCTCGATTGTGTCTTAACATTTCCTTGGAAATTTCGGGAGGTTTTATGAAGGGTTTTTGAATTTTTAGATGCATTGGATAAACAGCATGAAGCGATGACACAAGCGATGAAGCTTGCAGTGCGAAACGAAAGTCTTCAAAAAGAGCTGAGAGAAATTGATAACGTCGCTTTGGTTGTAGAAGCTGATCGAAGTTCAGCTGTTAAACAAAAAGATGAGGAAATCACAAGGCTGCAGGTGAAGAATTCTGAGTTGAAATGATTAAAGTGTTGGTTTTTGGATTAAGTAATTAAAAGTATCATTATTTAAGAAATCATGAAATTGAATTTTTTGTAGTAACATTTTAAAAATTAAATAATTCAAAGTATTGTTAACTTAGAAAGTCATTAGATGAAATTTTATTCATTATAATTGAATTGTATCAATATATTTTAAATAAGATATCATTTTTGTAGTAAAATTTTTAAAATTAATTAATTTAAAATGTAAATAAATTTAAAAATCATTTTCTAAGGTTATTGATTATTGTTCTTTACTATAATTTATTATTACATAATAATTAATGAATATATTATTAATATTATCTTAATTTTGATGATCATGAATTCTTAAAATATTATATTAAATATTACATAATAAATTTAATTGTCGTCGCTAGGTTCAGATGATTATTTTACAATAATTGTTGAAAAATGGTGAAAGTTGTGAAAAATTCCTTATTGGAAAATTCAAAATTCTTTCGTTGTCGATGTATGTATCGAAAATGGTAAATTTATGGTTCAGGAAAAATTGGGATCCGTCTCAAGCCAAGTGCAGTCGGTGAAAAACGAGTTGATGATGGCACGTCGTGAAGTTCAAGAAATTCAAGCCGAATTGGAATCATCGAGACAAGAAAAACGCAACGTTCAAAGACTTTTGGAAATAGAGCAACAAGACAAAAAAAAAATGAAAGAAAAAATACAACGACACGAGGAAACAGGTTTGAAATTTTCCATGAAAATAATTCGTCCTTTCGTTGGAACTTGATTTTGTGAAAATGATCGCAGAGGAAAAATTGAAAGACGAAATTGCCAAGTTAGGTAAAGAAAGTGTGAGACCAGACAAAGAAAAATCGAAAATAGCAACACGAAAATTTCCTGTTAGGAAAATACCGATTCAAAGATCGAAACAAGTTTTGAGAGACACGAGTACAAAAGTTGTGGGAAGAATTGAGAGATTTAGTATAGCATACATGAATTTTTCGATGCCTTTTTTTGAGAAACTTGGAAATTTAGTTTTGGGTATTGAGACGTGTTTTTTATTTTTTTTAGAGGGGAAAACAGAGTCCGTGGCTACCAAAAACAAGAGCGTTTATTCCAAGGCCTTGAAACCTTCGGATTATGTAAGTTTTGTTTTCTTTCATTAACTTAATTTAATTTCATTATTTTTTGGACATTATTTTTTTATATTATACATTTCAAACTATGTTATTTTTTTATTCATTTGTTTCTCTTTCATTAACTAATTAATTAATTAATTAATTAATTTTTTCTTTGCAGGCAGGAGATGGGATGGAAAAAGGAGATGCCCATAAAAGTGATTATTTACGTAAAAACAAAGAAACAGAAAAAGAAATCGTGAGTATTAACGCAAAATAATTTATAACGCGAATTGAAAAACCATTAAAGGGAAAAATTGGATGAAAATAAATAATAATAATATAAATTATAATAAATTATATATAAGTATTTAATAAATATTAAATAAATAGATAATATAATAAGAATAAAATAAATATGAATAAATGTATATAAAATAATAATATAGTAAATAATGAAAATAAAAAAAACATTTATATTATTTTTAAGATTCAAAAACTGAAACAGCAGCTTCTGGAAAAGGAGCACCTCATGGCTGAAATAACTCGGGAAAAGAAAGAACTGGACAAGGAAAAAATGCATCTCGAAAAACAATTGCAACATGGAAATGTCTTGCATCAACAATATTGCTCGACTTGCGTTCCTTGCAACACACACCGTTTTATGGGCTCTTTTGAAACGTCTGACAAAGACAGCAACAAAATCAAAGTTTGTTATAATTTTTACATTTAATTACCTCTCTCTCTAAATAAAACATTTGCGTTATTGGCAAAAGTATTGAGCTTAACTTTGAAATTCAGGAATTTTGTGAAATAATTTATTTTGTAACATCTTACAACTTTTTTCTAAATTTCAATTTTGTGACATTTCTAAGTGATTTTAACTTCTATGGTAGGACATTAGAAGTTTCACACAGTGAAACTATTTTTAAATGACACTTTTTTTATTATATAAAGAGTAATTAAAATACATGAAAAATAGTATATCAAAATCTATTATATTACATACAATTACTGTTTTGTAACCTGTCAAAAAAAAAAAAAAACTTTTATCCGCGCAGACGAAACTAGAACGCGTTGAACGCGAAAGGGACCAAGCAAAAGCGGACATCGAACGGCTACTTCAAGAATGTCAAGCTCTGCACAAAAAATTGCAGGTAACGTCGCGCTGAAGAAATTTCCCCCGCCTTTCCCTGGATTCCCTCAAAATTTTGATAATCCCAAGTACATGGAAATAAAATTCAAAGTGCAAAATGCAGTTAGTGTTTCATTTTGAGTTGACTCATTGAAATTTGTCGGAGATTTCGAAAATTGTTGTTGCTTCGTTGTCGGGGAAAGCTTACGGAGTTGATAATGTTCCCGCAGCTCGTGACGGAAGCGCACGTGGACGAGCAGCGCCGGCTGAGGAAAAATTTGGCGGAGGCGGAGTCGAGGCTGGCGCGGGCTGACAAGGAGTGCCACGAGCTTCGCGTCACGCAGGACACGCGTCGCGTCGCTATCGATGGCCTTGAGGAAGAGTGTAGAGAGTTCAAAGAGGAACTGAGTCGAACGAAAAAGGAGCTCGCTGAGCAGAGGACTCAGTACTATCAACTCAGGTATTTGATTTATGATGGGGTAGCGTAATGTTCGAAATATTATGTTTGAAACATAATGGAGAATAGTAGGTTGTGTCTGATAAATTATATGATGTCCAAAAAATGTTATAAAACAAAATTCTAGCGATTTTGGGAAATATTGTTTATATAATAACATGTTTAAGATATGTTTGTGAATAAGATATTTACAATAGTATAAGCAAGAAATTAAAAAAACATCGGAAAAAAAACTATACAGAAATTTTTTTGATTTATGTGAAAAAAGAAAGAAAACAAGGAAGAATTTTAATTGAATTTTAATTGAAAAACTTTGATTAAAGAATTTTATGAAAATAAACAATTTTAATTAAAATTTTTATTGAATTTTTAGAATTACGTAACATATTTGTGCGAGGATCAATTTTTGATTAAAAAAAACTTGATAATGATATGAAAATGAAATAACTAAAAATACCAGGGAAATATATATTAATTATTAAATTCTAGTTCAATCGAACAATTAAAATTTTGAACAAATATCTAACATTTGTCAAAGTTGTATTATAGTCTAGATTATTTTTAAAATTTCAAAAACTTTGAACTGTATCCGTATGATGAAACATTTTTTGATTTTGAAAAATGTAGTATATTACACGGTTTCTGTAACTTTTCGGAATTAAAAAATTTTCCACGATGTACAAAGTTTATTTACATTGTCTGAAATTCAACAAATTATTCGAATTTTATAGAATTTACGACAATCTGGAGAATTTTCCCGATGCTTTTTCATTTTCTTTATATTTTGATAATAGTAACCAAAAAAAAATCATTAAAATTTCTGTAACTTATAATCATTTTTCTTAATATTTTAATACTTCCAATTTCTTGAAATTTTTTTATAAAATTAAAAAAACCATACACTTTTCCTCAAAATATGATTATAATCACAATAAAAAAATTTATATCGTCTAGGTATAAAATTATCGATTATTCAAAAAATTTTCAGTTTCTTAATTGTTTTAGAATTTTGAAATTTGAAACATAATGAAAAAATTTCAAAGATTGAAGTTAGACTAAAATAATACAAAAATTAAGAATACCATGAAAAAATCGATCAATTATTAAATTCTAGTTTAACCGAACTATTTAAATTTTTTAACAAATACCTAACATTTTTCAAATTTATATCACGCTAGAAATTATTTTTAAAATTTCGAAAATTTTAGAGTTTTCCAATGGAAAATCCAACTTTTTTTTTCGCAAAATCTACATTTTGGAACTTAAGCTCTTGCCGGACTCAGAAGCTTGAGTTCCAAAAATCAGCCAAAAATCTCAAAAATTGCAAATTTTATGGCCAGTTTTCGCGTTTTTTCGCCAATTTTAGAGTTGTCTAACGAAAAGTTTAATTTTTTTTGGTCGCACAGTTATAAATTTCAGAACTTGAGCTCCTGTCGAGCTCAGGAGCTTAAGTTCCTAAAATCAGCCAAAAATCTCAAAAATTGCAAATTTTATGGCCAATTTTTGCGTTTTTTCAGCATTTTTAGAGTTGTCCAACGGAAAATCTAACTTTTTGTGGTCGCACAGTTCTACAGTTTGGAACTTAAGCTCCTGTCGGGCTCAGAAGCTTAAGCTCAAAAAATCAGCCAAAAATCTCAAAAATTGCAAATTTTATAGCCAATTTTCGCGTTTTGTTGTATTCCGAAAAATTACAGAAACTGTGTAATATACAGAAAACTGTGTAATTTTTCGGAATTCAAAAATTTTTCACGATGTACAAAGTTTCTCAACATTATCTGAAATTCAACAAATTATTCGAATTTCAAAGAATTTACAACAATCTAGAGAATTATCCCAATGCTTTTTTATTTTCTCTATATTTTAAAAATAATAATCGTAAAAAATTCATTCAAATTTGTGTATAATATTCTTTTGTAACTTTTCAATACTTCCAAGTTCTTGAAATTTTTTTACTATTACACATTTTTTAATTTTTTAAATTTTCATAATTTTTATTATTTTATTATTTTTCTTATCATTTCAATTTTATCATTTCATATGTAAAATATTTTATTTATTATGATATTTTATTATAATACGTTATACATATGTGACCCGATCTGTTAAAACCTACTAATGGGCCAAAACATCTTTTCGAGAAAAACGCGTTCAAAGTTTCTCGCCTAGAAGCAAGTAAAAGATCTATCCTTCGCTCTTTCCTTTTCTACGTTGATTCAACCGTAATAATGATTGAAATATGCGTGAGCTGATGGGCCTACAGGGGACTGACTGACTGTGAATGCATCAAGCATTGTGGGCCATCCCCGAGGGACCACTGGACACACAAGAGACGAGAA
>JAPYZL010002876.1:0-11983 GCA_030522825.1 Platygaster orseoliae | reverse complement strand
ATTTCGGGACAACTTCGTTTTCCAGTGCGAGATGAATTACAACTGAATATTATTTTGTCAGGAACATGGTGCGCAATTATAAGCGGAAAAAAGATGCATTGCCAACTGAGTAAATGAAATCGGCAGTAGCAGCAGTAAAAAATGAGGGCTTGTCAATCAGAATAGCGGCTGAAACGTACAAAGTGCCTCGTTCATTTTTACATCGATTTTTTTAACTTTTGTGCAATAATCGAAGCCAATAAAATATTGAATACAAAACATGCCTTGAAAACATATTTCTCAATTTTAATGACATTTTTTCTGCTTCTAAACGAAGTGTCCCGAAATGCCCCGGTACCGGGGAAATTAGAGACGATCTGCACTTTTAACTGTTATATCATTTATAATATCACAAATTGAAAAATCCTGTTTAGATGGTTCAAAAGAGGAGTGTTCAAGCTTTCAGAAAATATATGTTGTTCAACAAAAACCATGTTAATGAGTTCGTAAAAATTCATAATGCAAAAAGTGTCCTGAAATGCCCCGGTCTCCCCTACATCAACTTATAATTGCTATATTTGACGTTTTACTATACTGCATGGTATAAATAAATATAATTATGGCTAAATGTGCTATAATATATGAAAAATGAAAATAATATTGTAGATTTTCCTAGAATGTAGTAATTTTTCCAATATTTATAGTAGAAATTACTAGGTTTTCTACTCGGTACAGAAGAAATTAACTATTCATCGAGTTCGTGAGATCGGCCGTATCCGATTACTCGCTGGCGCGAGCCATGCGACGACTCGCCTGTTTTTTTCCTATTTCTCGGGTTCTTTTTTTCCGGATCCTTCGACGCCTTTTTACTCGCCGCTATTGTGTGGTTACAAGCTGCGTCGATATAATTGGACGATTAATTAAACGGGATAGGGACGAGCGATTCGATTGCTTGCGATGGCGCTGGATTTGATGCGCTACGGGGACAAACTGCGCTTGTGATTGACGTCGAGCGTTTCAAAAGGCAAACCGGACTCGAAAGAGGCCCACTTTCGAGCGACTTTTTTCGCTCGCTTCTTGCGCAATGTCTAATTACATCGTTGAAAAATGTATCGCGGCGAGGATTCGAGGGATGTTTTGCACTCAGGAAAAAACCTTGGTATACCGCGTGTCGTTACCCGGCGAAACGTCCGCCGCTCGGGGATTTAACGGCTCGAATACTTTTTCATCGTGGTCAAGCTCCATCCGCGTACGATATCAATCACTTTCCATTCGCAAAAACAAACTCGTGGATCGTCTTATCTGTTCCCATTCGCGGATAATGGCGAAGGAGTCGTTGTGCCCGCGCGATTAGGATGAGAATGCGACGTGGCGAAAGGAGCTAAATCAGTGCCAACAAGTTTTACGAGCCTGTGAACGATTATACGCGTGCATTTGATACCCGCGACGCGACTTGCCAAGCATTCGTTTGAGAAACTGCGCAACATAAAGTCATCACAAGATTTCGACCACTGAAAAATTCGCGCCTCGCTTTACAGTTGTGCATTTCCATTTTCGGCGATGGCTCTAGAGCAGGAAAACATTTTTTTTATCGCGATAAGCTCAAAATCACTTCAAAACGTCAATCTTCATGTTAGAACTACACGGAAAAAGAAGGATTTGCTGTGGCAGCGTAAAGATGTGCTGTTTTGACAGAAATTGACAGAACGAATTTTTTTTCGCAACAGTAGCTTATTTTTTGTTGCCAGAACACAATAAGGAACTTGATAAAAAAATTCTATTACATACGTCTGTTAGATAACTGAAAAAAAATTGACACGTATTTTTTCTTTTATTTATTGATCGAGAACTGCAGGAGATACAGAGGTTTTAAAAATCTAGAGTGGGGGGTGTGACGTCAAGATCCATATGTTCATGTTCATGTTTTTTTTTTAATTCTTTAGTTTACATCTAAAGTGGATTCATAAATTGTTTTCGAATCAAGTTTCTTATTCTTATACATAAAATTCTATTCTAGAATAATTTTGTTCTGGTAGCAAAAAAGATTGGTTGAAGCAACAAACAAAAAAAGCAAAAACCAAATTTAGAATTCTTTATTTTACCGACTTGAATATAACAACGATCCTGGTTTGAAAAAAAAATCTTTGAATGGTTTCAACTCAACGAATAATAAAGAAAAATCAGAATTTAGTGTGCCGCAAGTTCCAAATGTGTAAAAAATAAAGGAAAACAGAAAATTAATACGTTTGTCATATCCATCAAAGATCAGGGTGAAGAATAGTTAGTAAAATTAAATAATATTCATTAAATGTCATTAATGATTTGTTGCTTCAAACTGAAGAGATAATGAAAACAATTTTTTTCTGTTTTAATTTATTTTTCAACGTTCGTTTCAGCAACATAGAATTTCATAGATTTTTAGAATTTTCTTAATACATCTAATTTATGAAATGTTATGGCATTTTCTAGTATTCATTTAAATATCTAGAATTTCTATTGATCGCTCTATAGATTTCTAAAATTATGCGATAGCATTAAAAGTTGTAATAATTTCGATTATTTAAGATGATTTTTGTGACAGAAGAAGTCACGAAATTACGAAGAATCATGAAATTACAAAAAGTCGCAAAAAACTGAAAATTATAAAAATTCACAAAAATTGAAGTCACAAAATGACCATTCACATGAAGTTACAAAATTAAAAAATTATCATACTTTACGAAAAATCATAACAACTGTCTAAATTATCAAAAGTTCAAATCTTCCCTAATATTTTTAGTTTTGTTTTTTAATTATTTTTCTAACCTGTATATTAAAGATTCTAAAAATAATTTTGTAACCTATGACAAACAAATGAATTTTATTTCAAATGTAAAAAAAATGATAATATTTGGTAAGATTTTATTTATTCAGTAGCAGATATTCCTATTAAAAAAATAAGATTTTCAAAACTCACAATGAATATTAAGACTAATACGATCTTATTGAAAATATTTATGAGATGTTGGTACAAAATGGACATGCAAAATATATAATATTCTTTTATCCGTTATTACTCGTTTAAAACTTTATATTATTATTTATATTAAGTTAGACAGTGTTTGCTATGAAGACAATTATAACGAAAATATTGTAAATATAGTGTTAAAAAATAATGGAACATTAGAAATTGAATACACAATTTATCGAATATACTCTCATTAGAATTACAAATGATAATTATTTTCCTATTGTAAATTTGTATATATTCAATTACGCGTAGCATTTTCAATCAATTTATATTAAAAGAATTTTTCGATATTTTCATTGGTTCCTGTGTAGACTCTCAGAATTATATGTTATAGAGTTCATAGTTTATAAAACTTTGAATAAATTATTTCTACGTGGTTAGTAAGTAATAAAAAATGTATTGTATTTCTCACATTATTTTGGAATTTATAAAACTTTGAAGGTTTTTTAGCATTTTCGTAGATAGTAGGTTTTCTTAACAATTTTTTATAATGATGGATATCAGTAAATTTTCACACGTAAGTTTATTTTTTATATTTACAAAAAAACCGAATATTTCAATACATTTCCTTACATGGTTCAAATCATTCATTCAAAAGTTCTTTGAAAATTCATAATAAATAACCTCATTAGATGGAATTTTTTGATGAAATTTCTTCAATTCATGAAATGTCATTGGATGAAATTTCTTCAAATTCTCCTTTAAAAAATTCCCTGATTTCATCGAAACTCTTTTAAATCATCTTTTACTTCCAAAAACCAAATTAAACACCCAAAATAATAGATGAATTCTAATCTTTTCATGGTTTAATCTCAAAAACGTACCGTACACAGAAAAAAACCTGGTAATTTGTTCAATTAATATTGAAAAAATTATTATATTCTGGGAAGACAATAATATTATTTGAATTTTTCATTTTTTATAGTGCATTTATACATATATTTATTTTTACCATGCAGTATAGCGAAACGTCAAATATCGCAATTATAAGTTGATATAGAGTAAAAAATACTTAACATATTGTATTTTTGTGTACATTTTTTCAGATCGTACAGCTGCAACTACTATACTATATGCCAATGACTACAATACGAATATTTTGAATAACTGTATTTAGTAAAATTTACTATATTTCATCTCAATCCCACATTACCACATTTTTTAGTAAAAAATACTAGGGGAGACCAGTGCATTTCGGGACACTTTTTGCATTTCGAATTTTTACGAATTCATTAACATGGTTTTTGTTGAACAACATATATTTTCTGAAAGCTTGAACTCTCCTCTTTTGAAGCTCTAAACAGGATTTTTCAATTTGTGATATTATAAAGAATATTTATTAAAAGTTATAAGTGCAGATCGTCCCTAATTGCCCCGGTACCGGGGCATTTCGAGAAACTTCATTTAGAAGCAGATAAAATGTCATTAACATTGAGAAATATGTTTTTATGCATACATATTTTGTGTTCAATATTTTACTCACTTCAATTATTGCACAAAAGTTAAAAAATTAACAAAGTATTGTATTGTCGTCATTAGATTTTTTATCGACTTGCGGATAATTTTCATGTACACAAAGTCTTAAATTTTCGTCGCTAGATTCTCGCTGGTATGTCTTTGGACGTCCTCTGCGTGCTGGTTGCTTCCTTACTGGTTTCTTTTTTGAGCTAGACTCTTCTTTTTCAATGGTTTTTTTGCAAATATATTTTGGTGTCCCTAAATGCCCCGACACGAATTTTTTGGGTTTTCGCTCTATACAGACTCAACCAAAAAACAAATGTCACAACTCAAATCTTACGTTTTCGTGTCAGAAAACACATTCACTCCTCCACACATAATAGGTTACATGTGAAATCGACCAAACTCCGTTGGTATAGTAGTTGCCTAGTGAGCAACATGAGATAATTTTTTGGAATTTTTCCGATGTTGCATTTGTTATTTATTTGCACTGTCCCGAAATGCCCCATGTCCCAAAATGCTCCGGTCTCGCCTACATTTTTCTGAGTGCAGTAAATGCACAAGCATGGCTGCGATGTTGCAATCAAGTAATCCTCGTGACAACGTAATTCGCAATAAGTAAAGAGATCTGTGAATAAAGCAACATTCACGAACGCGGTTTCGCACTTGTCGTAAATCTCTATTCGCGCGAAATGGAATCCACCTTGAGAAGGTAAGAAGATGTATGCTAAAAATACAATTTAGTCAGATTAATCGCTTCGTTTCAAATGGCCGACGGTGCGCAGTAGTGGCTATTATGAATGTCTATTTCAGCACCAAAGAACTTTCATCTTGGAAATTGAGCCATTAACGCGAATAACTGTCACCTTCGACTCGGAAAAAAACTAAATTTTCAGCTCGTTATAATTTACGAGCATCCTCGGTAGCGCGCGGGCGCTATCATATCCATCAGATTTATAGATGCGAGATATCGTGCATTTAAACGCGCCGCTATTTTCGCACATTCGAAAGTGCAGATTTTAACGATTCGGTGTTACTCGCTTAACGAGCCATTTCATTTGCATCAAAAGCCGTACGTCCGCGAGAGTCCAATTCAGTAACGAATTTCGGACCGTTCGGTAAGGAAATAAATTTCTAAATGTCCCATTGAAAAACCGAGTGATGGAAAAAAACAACTATATGGCGAAAGTGTGGGGTAGAGATGAAAAACGAGCCCGACCAATGCCGTGATGCTCGTGAATAAAATCCATGCCGGAAGATATGTGAGAAATTTTGCATGCGCGGAACATCCTAACGGCGAAAACGTGATAAGGATCGCTAGATATACGAACAATGCGTTATAAAATATGGTATAGGAGATGCCTTTCGTTTTACTAACTTACTTGTATATTTATATTGCATCAAATCTTATTTTATTCATTCTTTTAAGTAATTTGACAAATGAAGACTTGGCCATTTTCGTGCTCGTCAAAAGATGTTGACGCCGAAAATCAACGATTCAATTCAAACGGCCTTTATTCCTACATTCTCTCTTCTTCGAGGGCTACATACGATAACGTCTCAAGTAATAATTACAAGCTTAGCGATTATCACGCAACCAGTAATTACGTGTTCCCTGCATTTGTAAAGCCCGCTAATCAGCTAATTGCACCGCGATATCAGGCAATAATTCGCTGATGGTCGAGGCGAAAATTTTCGAATGTACACACGTAACGCATGAAAGAAAATGGCACCTGCTGCTAGCAGAAATCGGTAATTTCGAAGAAAGTCATTGTGAACCTATGTTTAAAAATTTTTTTACTGGGTGAAAAAATTATACGGATACAACGTGTCAAGTATTCCGTATTATCAGCATTAGCATAAATTACCTTATTTTTTCTCTACTTTTTATCGTTCGTTATTAAACTTTTCGAATATTTTTTGTATTCTTTCTTAAAAACGAAAATTCATGGCTCTATCTGTTTTACAGATTTTCAAAAAGTAATTTGTTTTTATATTAAAAAAATTTTTAAGTAAAAAACCCTTATTTTGTGTTTAGTAACTGTTTTGTTATTGGAGATTTTTATCTTGATTTTGAAAAAAAAGGTCATTTTCCATTGTCTTGTCAGTTTTGAGTTTTAGAGTTCGACGTTTTGATTTTTGTGTTTTATTTCTGAAATATGAAATTTTGAATTCAATTTTCGGAGGATTCTAGTCACTAAACAATGGATTTTATTATTTTTCTCTTAGTGATGTTCAAAATTATGTAAATTTCTTCAATCGAAAAATTTCCAAGTTAATTAATTAAATTTCCAGTGCTTAAAGTATTTAATAATTTTTTCAAATTGTTTTTCGAATTTTCGTTGAAGTTAGCATTACAAATATTTTCGTTTTGAGAATGCACGTTGCTTAATTTAAAAATTTTTCTAGTTTCAAACAGTGAGATTCTCGGGTTTAAAATATTCAGTAAGATTTCGATAAATTTCACTGTTCAAAGTTCAAACCAAATAATTCTGCCAATTGTAAGTACTTTATACATTTTTGTGAGTCGACTTTTTATTGAAAGAGAATGAAAGTCCTTATTATCGAATTTGAATAAAAATTTCAATCAGTTTAAAGTGAACAATTTATCAAAAAAAGGAGAGGAATTTATTAAATGAAAGTGAAATTTCCACTCAAGCTTGATTTACAAAATATCCAAAACCGAGTTCAGTGAATTTTTCAATTTTTGTAAAAAAAATAAAAACGAGAAAAAAAAACTTACAAATTCTAGTTCTTGGAAATTGTCGTAATTTTTAACAATTTACGAAATTTGTGGAAATTATCTGAAACTCCAAATTTTAATTAAATTTGTTTAATTGTACAACATCTTTGTGCGAGGATCAATTTTTGATTTCAAAAAACTTGATAATGATATGAAAATAAAGTACACAAAAATACAACGTAAAAATCAATCGATTCTTAAATTCCAATTCAACCGAACAATTGAAATTATTAATAAATACATCTCTGAAAGTTACATTATGCTCTAAATTATTTTTAAAATTCCAAAAATTTTAGACTGTATCCGTATGATGAAATATTTTTTTAAATTAAAAATGTTGTGTATTACACGGTTTCTGTAATTTTTCGGAACTTAAAAATTGTTCACGATACACAAAGTTTATTAGCATTATCTGAAATTCAATAAACTATTCAAATTTTATAGAATTCACTGCAATCTGGAGAATAATCCCGATGCTATTTCATTTCCTTTATATTTGAACAATAGTAATCGAAAAAAATTTATGTAACTCATAATAATTTTTCGTAATTTTTCAATACTTTCAAGTTTTTGAAATTTTTTCATGAAATTAAAAAAAAACCATGTACTTTTCCAAAAAAAATGATAATAATCACAATATACAAAATTTATATTATCTACTTATAAAATTATCAATTGTTCAGAAAATTTGCAGTTTTTTACTTATTTTTTTAATTTTTAAATTTTAAACATATTTAAAACCATTCAAAGATTGAAGTTAGACTAAAATAATAAGAAAATCGGGACATGAAAATCTTTAATCATTACGGTTTGGACATTGTGGTGTTCTACCATTTTTTACTATGTTTCAACTTATAATTGCGACGTTTTACTATACTGCACGGTAAAAATAAATATATTTATGGCTAATAAATACACTACAAAATAGAAAAAATTACAATATCGTTGTAGATTTTCCTAAAATGTAGCAATTTTCGCAATATTTATAGTAAAAATTTATTACTATTATTTATAGTAAAAAAAATGTTTTTCTCATTGTGGTAAAATTCCTAAGTGTTGCCGTCACACAGAGAAAAAACGGTTCAATTGCTTTAACTGCATTTTTTCAATTAGGAGACGAGAAAGTTGACTTTACGGAAATGTTTGTTTGCTCCAACTGAAAAATTCCGTTAACGCCATAGCTGCTACTAAAAAATTCGATTATCCTAACTGAAAAAAAAAGTTAGAAATGGCGCAACTGAAAATTCAGTTGTGGGAACCGAAAATTCCCGTTGTCATAAGTAAAATTGAAAATGGCCTCAATAGAAACTTCATTTACTGAGCAGCGCCAACTTTTTTTCAGTTGAAGCGACTGAAATTCGATCAGTACGACTAAAAATTCAATCAGCACAACTGAAATTTTCGATGATACCTATTTCAACTAAAATTCAGTTGGAACAAATGAAACTGAAAATTTTTTTTCTCAGTGCACATAAGAGAAGGCTCTTAACTAACTTGTGGCCTTCACGAAATACGTTATCTAATTTTTCTCCAAGATAAGCCGATCGCCGGATGGAAAATCTGTTGGGCCTCCAATTGATGGCTCGCCTTACATAGAAACTTCATTTACGACGAAACAAGGAACAAGCACTTTTGCGCATACTTGTCTGTCAGTTAAAGACGGCGTGTATCGCGGATGTGTACAGTTACGTGTAAATGCACTTTTAGCGAATCGATAAGAGTTATAAGCATTGGGGTCGGGGGTCGCCGTGTCCACCCATGGGACGTTCCAGCGGGATTTTCCACGATAACGTTAGCAAGGTCGCCCACCCGGAACGAGCGAGTCGGGAAAAATGAGCTTATTACAGGAACCGACCTGAAAAATTACAAGTTGAGGATTAATTACGGCGCGTAGGTACGAATGCCGGTCGCGATCTGTTCTCCCGGATAAACAAAATGCGCACGCGAAAACACGCACGTGCTTCTCGTGTCGGGCGAAAAATAATGTTGCTCCGGCGCGCAGAAATGCCTGATTTACATTTTAATTAATGAAACGACTGTCACGCATGCGAGACACGCGTAATTTATTTTCGACCAGTGGCACTTAACCGCTGTTCGATGATCGACGAGGAAAAATCAATTTGAGAACCAGTTAATTGCGTGGCGCGCCGCGACGTCTCTCCGAGTCGCTCCATTTTCCAACCTTAATTGCTCCATTAATTTTAGAAAAAAATTTCCGCGCTAAGGAACTAGCGCACGGGAAAATTACAAGACGAATTCGCGCGGGATTTAACAGAGACGTGACGAATGCCGCGATTCATTACGTCGGCCGTGCTACGGTCAAGGGAATTCGTCATTGTCAGAATACGGAATTGCTGCGAGGATTTTTCTTGGGTATTTTCCAGAATCTTTCACTATTTTTTTGTTTTTGAAAACTTTTACAACCAACTTTGAATCCTAGCCCTTCGAAATAGCTGGTGTATTCTTGAGAGGAAAAGTTTTTCAAATGTTTACATCAAATAAAATGTCAGACTTGATGCTGTGACAGCGAACATCAAAAATAGCCCAATATTATACATGAACTTTATTAGACATATTGATTAAATTTATTTTTCTCAAACTAAATCAGAGTAATTACTTTAATATTCACGATGTAGAAATCGTTTCTTTTTCGAATATCAATATTAATAATAACCATTACTGACTGCACGAAATAAAAAAAAAAATTTTTTTTCATAGAAATGAACTGGCAAAAAGAGCACAGTAAAAAAATGGATAAAAACTTATTATTGATCTGTACTACTGATTGGCTTGTTATTGAAGTAATCCTCTGACTGACTATTTATTGATGAATTCTACTGGTTAACTTGTCAATTGTATTCTATCGACGGCCACTATTAACTAGAAGATTTCGAAGAGTTTACCACTTTCCTCAGCAACAAATAAGAATTTCCAACGCTATTTCTGCACCCACTTTAAAAAATAGCATCGTCTTTATCAAAGTAGGAAAATCCGAAAAAATGGTTAATTTCTTTCAGAATTCCAAAGTAAAGTCAATTAAAAAAAAAATAAACGAAAAAAACTTGTCTTAAAAAAAGAAAAATATTTTCAATCTGCAAGATTTACATCACCGATTCAGAATTAGATTTAGAAACAACTAGAATACTACGATTGCGATGCAATTTATATTTATCGAAATTCAACTCTTTAGAAATAATGATTTTGAAAAAAAAATGGAACTTTCCTCGGCAAAAAATTAAAATTTTCAACGCTATTTCTGCAGCCATTTTAAAAAATAGCATCGTCTTTACAAAAGTAGAAAAATCCCAATAATGGACAGTTTTTTTCAGAATTCCGAAGAAAAGTCCAATAAAAAATAAATAAATGAGTAAAACTTGTCATAAAATAGGAAAATTATTTTCAATTTACACCTGGGAAAATAAGGATTTGCTGTATCAGCAAAAAGATATGCTATTAAAACACAACTTGACATACCAAATTTTTTCTTGCCGCAGTAGCTTATTTTCATGTTGCCTTAACAAATCTTTTTTTGCTACCAGAGCAAAATCATTATCGATAAAATTCCATTGTATAGTAATTGTCCTCTGGTAGCAAAAAAGATTTGTTGAGGCAGCAAAAAAAGCTATATATATATATACAAAAAAAAAACAAAAAAAATAAGCTACTGCTGCAAAAAAATTTGTTGTGTCAAATTGTGTTGAAACAACACGTCTTTTTGCTGATAGAGCAAATCCTTTTTTTCCGTGCATCATCTACACCGAAAAGCAGCGTAATAAACTCTGGAATGGTGATGTAAATGACCAAAAATTAACTAAAACGCTACAATTAGAGTTCATTTATACTCAAATTCAGGTTTTCGAAATAGTAATTTTGACAAATAAGCGAAAAATTGATCACTCAGAGCTGAATCATTTTTTTATTAATCTTATTAATCAATATTTCGAGCTGTGTATCGGGCCCTCTTCAGGATTTCCATAAGTGATTCTAAAAATACATATTTTATAATAACAATCCCTTTCCTTAAAACACTTATTTTAAATCAAAAAACATTTGTTTACTTACGAACTAATACACGCAGAAAAATTTTTTGTAAATTTTATCGAAACGGCGGGTAGAATTTACCAAACTTTTGGCGAAGTGGTGATAATTAACGGGTATATTTGGCATTAACTACCAAACAGTTTGAAAAAAAATACCAAACAGTTTGACAAAAAATACCAAACAGTTTGTTTGACAAAGAAAAAAAATAATTCTTCCACTCAGGAAACACGTTCCCCCCCCTAGTTATGAGGAACGATTTTTTTCATAGTCGTCAAAATGCCATGCCACAATCAGTCAACGTATAGTCGCGCCACACGACCCATGTGGGAAGCTTAGCTTAGCTAAAAAACCTTTACCATTAGAAGTGACAACATTATATGCATCAGGGGAACTATGCCATTAGAGTACTAATATATATGTCTTTAAAAGGCTTCTTCTGGTAAAAGGCGCCCAAATACGACTTCCGAAGCATTACGACAGGCTGAGTCGACAGTAATATAAGTTGAGCGCGGTATATATACTACGCGTGGGTTTCTTTTGGTTCATGCGAGAGAGAAGTGCGCGTTTTGAAAACTTATTTTTTTGATTGAAAGATATAGTTGTACGACTGGAAATTTTTACCAAACGAATGGTAAAAAGTCCTTTAATTCTGGTTTTTTTGCCTACATTTTCAGTATTAAATGTGTTTAGGATATTTTACCAAACGTGTTTTGTATTTTATGCCAAGAAGTTGAAAAAATCTAACATAGATA
>JAPYZL010002870.1:0-15130 GCA_030522825.1 Platygaster orseoliae | reverse complement strand
CTTTGTTTTTGAGTTTTGCAAAAAGTGGTAAAGGACTTTTCGACTCGAAATTGAAAAAGGAATTCAGGATTTTTTTTTTATCGCGGACTTTGGAACACACTGTATTATAATACCAATTGAAAGCACAAATGAAGAATGGAAAAATCGAGGCATTGTTAAAATTTTTGGGCTTGAACTCATTTAATTTTTAGTACATTAGAAAGATGATCATGACATATAATTTCCAAAAAGTTACTTGTCTTTG
The DNA here is from genome assembly GCA_030522825.1 of Platygaster orseoliae. Lineage (NCBI taxonomy): Eukaryota > Metazoa > Arthropoda > Insecta > Hymenoptera > Platygastridae > Platygaster > Platygaster orseoliae. Next base: position 14,886 of record JAPYZL010002870.1, on the reverse strand, counting down.
AAATTTTCTTTTCTAAAATAAACCTGTAACTGATGGCAGAAAAAAAGCATAACGATTGAGCCACTTTTGGCGAAATGATGGCATTTTTTTTAAATGAAGCCTAAAATTACTGAATAATTGTCACTATAACTTTAAAAAATCATAATTCCCAAACAACGAATTTTGGCGAATAGGGGCTACTATATAATTTTGTTTATATATATAACTATTTAAGAAAAAAATATGAAGGAAAAAAACTGATGCAATCCGACATTTTTGAGGTCAAAAATTTTTCGATTTTTTTCTAAAAATCACAATAGAAAAAAAATTTTTTGGAAAAATATCATGTTTCATATTTTTTTCTTTAAGAAGAACCTTTTAACTAAAAACTGAAAAAAAAATTTCAAAGATCCGTCATTTTGTCGCAAAGTTAGCCAAATTTTCAAAAATTCCCCACGACGAAAAAACTCAAAATCAAGCAAAAAGAAAAAATACGTGTCTAATCGATTTCGATGTGGAAACTAAAAAAAAATTTCATGCAAAAAAAAAATTTTGACCCTAACTGCCTGGACGATTTCATTTAGAATGACCCAAAAGTAAATGTTTCTGACTGAAACAAAATTTTGTTAAAGTCTAGTAAAATTTATTTTAGTGAACCAAATATTCGGTTGGTTAAATAACGATAAATAAATAATTTCAACTCACTTTCCTGTGACAAAAATACAGTACACGAAAAATTCCAGTAATCACACAGAAGCCTCAAATCTCCCTTCAACGGAATTTGCGAAAAACAACGAAAACTCGAAACCATGTGCATTCTCGAATCCTCCAAGTCATCTTCAACAATGCATTTAGCTACTGGAAAAATTGCAGCTATCGCTGAACCAATGCTCAGCATTATAATTTTTTTGAAACTGGAAAATCAACAACAATCAAAATTGATAATTTTTTACAATTTTAAAAAATTCCCGAATTTGTTAAGTATACTTAACAAATAGGTATACCTATTTCGAATGTACTCAAAATCACCGTAAGGACCTCTAACATCGATTTTCGCGTTCTTTTCAATTTTTTTGAATAATTGACTCATTTCCCCGTCGTTGCAAATTTTCACGAGAATCTTGAATTCCCTCGTGTTCCAGAAAATTGGCGTGTACGGCCTTGAAACTTTTCCTATCCGAAGGAAAATGTATTGACTTGGACGAATTTTCACACCTGCATTTTGTTCCATTTCCTCTGTAATATTTTGAACAATTTTATTTTATAGTAGGGTTTATTTATACGCCTGCGCAGGTCACGTGACGAGGGCAAAAAAGCGAAAAAATAGCTTCGGCTACTTCTCATCTTTTTTTGTCCGAGTCACGTGACCTGTGCGGGCGTTTCATGTTGCCCAACACATGTGAAATTTTTTCGTTGCTGTACATGAGGTGAAAAACTTGCTGGCGATGGTTGAGGTATAAAAATTATTTTTTGCACCTTCGAATGCGAATTGTAGCGTCAAAAAATCCTCGCTAACTTTGGTAACATGGCGAAGAAAAAAAGTCGTGTATGATGACGGGCAGAGAATATTTTTCTCCGGGTGGTTCACCTTTTTTTTCCATTTTTCAAGGAGCTCCTTGTGAGCATCTAAAATACATGGATTACAGCCGTTTCCACAGCAATCTTCTGATGATGGCGTCGGAGGTCGATTTTCGCAATTCATGATTCGATTAAAAGATTATCTGGTAATTAAGAGAATGCAAATTTGTTCATTTTATGGGAATTCTCCAATGATTTGGTAAGAAAATTTTTTTTTAAGATTTACCGAACTCGTCATGTTTTGCCTGACAAGAAAATTCGACTGAATTTTAAGATTTTTTACTTTATCTCATTTTCAAAAGTGATCTATGATTCATGCATCAAAGAAAAAAACTAAACAAATAAGGATTTCTAGCAACCATTTATCAAATTTCTTTTTTCTATGTTATTCTAGTTAACCCATAGTTCCTACACCGGGCATTTTATACCCGGAGATTTTTTTTTTGCCGAGTGTTATTTTTGTAATGGCTTGGGAAACAGGGTCATGAATTGACCTAAATTGTGCACCTAAGTTGTGCGGAATTGATAAAAAAGATATAGGATTTTGAACCTCGCCAGGATTAAAAAATACGCGATGTAGAAATAATGTGCTATTTTGACGTGTAGGAACTACGGATTAAACATTTATAATTATTATCCTTTTGAAGCCAGGATTGCTACTTTTTTTTTGAGTTAGTGAAATCAAGAATCCTGAGCTCTATTTAAATTTGAGAAGTAACGGAAAACCATTTTTTACGTCCTTTAAATTTCAGTAAGTATGCATTTTCGATCATTTTCACGTATTTTCATGATTTCTGATCCTTTTTTTTCTTGATTACGTTATTTTAAAAAATCTTTTTTTTTAATCAACGCATAATTTTGCTATTTTTTGTATTTTTATCAATTTCTAAGTTCATTATTCTTATTAATAATTTATTTTTACATAATTATTGTTTTAAAACAATAACTAATTATACCCCCATTCCTTGAGGTATTGAAGCCTCCAAACCCCTTTTTATCTACGTGACTAATAAATAACAATGCAATCAACATAAATCAATATTCACGCCAAATTTGGTTTCACCAACCATACAAGTAAAACAAAGTATAATCAGTATCATTTAAAATAATTTTACATCTTAAACGCATTCATATTTATTTTTAGAAACACGTTTCAATTTCTTTTGTCTTTAATAAAATTTTTGATAAGACAATAAATCGAAAGTATATTAAATGGAAAAAATTCGTAAATGTTATTCAAAATTTTTTTCATTTAACCTAATGTATAAATAATGACGATAATTATGTAAAATTAAAAAAAAACATAGTTGAATTACATTAATTACATTATTTATATTGTAATTAAGTTCGATTACAATATCGAATTATTTTTGTACATATTTACATAGGTATTCCGAAGTGATGTTGATTCTAATAGAAATTTTAAAAAATTTCTATAACAATTTCTTTAAAGTAGATCTTATAAAATTCTTATAAAAAAAACTTTTTTCAAAAAGTCACCTTATAAAATGTGTTTGAAGTTCTAAACGTTTATGAAATAAACGAAAATTAAAAAAAAATTTATCTTTCATTTCCACCATGATGAAAAATAAAAATAATAAGAAACATTCAATAATATTTGTTGAATATTAATAATTATGAATAAATTTAATAACTTAGGGATCATAGAACAATTTATCTTTATTTCTTCATTTATTTTGAAACGTTTGGAATTTCACATCCTTACAAAATCTTTATAAAATTCTATTTTTTGCAGCAATTTTTATACAAATATTTTTTGTATAAAATTTTCTAAGAATTACGTTCTTATAAAAAGACATTTCTTATAAAAAAAATTTTTTTAATTGAAATTGTCTATTACATTGAAAAATTTTTTATATAAATATCGAATTTTATAAAAAAAATATGGAGCTCAAATATTTGTTTTTAAAAATGTATAATTTTTTATTAAACCGTCTCTTTTTTATGGAAAAAAATTTTTTATAAGATTTTTTAGTCACTTAATAAAAAAATTTTATAAGGTCGATTTCATAAAAAAAAGGATTTTTATAAAAATTTTGTCTTTTTGTTTAAAAATCAAAATCACTAGGGTGTTTTACATTTTTTTTTATAAAATTCTACTTTTTGCAGGAATTCGTATACAAATATTTTTGTTATAAAATTGTGTAAGAATTACTTTCTCATAGAAAAACATTTTTTATGAAAAAAAAAAAACTTAAAAATTATCAAATTTTCTATAAGATTGGGAAATTTTTTATAAAAATATCAAATTTTATAAAAAAAATATGGAGCTCGAATACTTGTTTTTAACTAATATACAATTTTTTATAAAATATTGTCTCTCTTTTTAATAGAAAATAATTTTCAATAAGATTTTTATAAGCTAGGTCACATTATAAAAAATAATTTTATTTAAAAAATTTTTGATGTTTATAAAAATTTTGTCTTTTTGTGTAAAAATAAACATTACTAGAGTTTTTTACTTCTATTATATTTATTATTTATTTTTTTATTACATATTTACTTGAATTATATTTCAATTTCAATAAAAAACAAATTCTTCCGTCTTTAAAAATTTAACATTTAATTATCCACTTACATTATTAGTGGGATGATAAATAATCACTGGAAATTACATACGGCGCGTGACCTTGAAAATTCGCGGTGGCGGGAGTGCAATCCAATAGCTATAGCCATCATTCTAGGTTATGTCATGACTCTGCACTGCACTGGCACTGCACAAAGGAAACGCACTTTTGTTGCAAACAACCTCGGTAACGAAAAAGCTCCGCGCGTTCGGGAATTTTGCGACATTCCGAGCGACGCAACCAAATCGTGAGTGAAATCGTCACTTTGTTGTCCGTTTCGCCCAGTCCCACCCCCTACTGTGCGAGAGAGACAGAGACAATAACAAAAACAGCTGATCACGTGACAGTGTAACAATTTTTGCCGTACATACTTTTATGGAGCATTTTTATTGTTATCCGGGGCAAATAATGAACAAAGACAACAATGACTAATCGTTATCGTGAATCGTGTTCGAATCAAGACGAGTCAAGGTCGGTTTTCGAATATTATAATTATTCGTGTTTTCTCTTTGTTTAGTGTGTGCATGTGTGCATGCGGATTTGAAAATTTAAATTTGAATTTGAATTTGAATTTGTTGCGCTCGTAACGGATTTCTGATAAGGTGCGATTAGGGGTTAATGACACGAAATCGCTTTTGTGGCGTCAAATTTACATTTCGCAGATTTTTTGGATTTTCTGCCAGAACGAAGAAAACTTATTTATTGAAGAATGCAGAGCAAATTATTACACATTGTGTAATTGTATACAATTATACGTGAATTTTGATGTATAGCATTCTTACGAAAAAAAAGAAAATTTTCAAATTTTTTCAGTTTTCGTGATTTTATCGTAGTTTTCTTGATAGTTTTCTCAGAGTTTTCGTAATTTTCTTATATTTTTCATAATTCATTATACAATCGAATATTATAATTCGTGTGTACGTTCCCTTTTTTTAGCGTGTGCATGTGTGTATGCTGATTTGAAAATTTAAATTTGGATTTGAATTTGAATTTGTGGCGCTCGTAACGGATTTCTGATTAGGTGTTGTTGACATGAAATCGCTTTTGTGGCGTCAAATTTTCATTTCGCAAATTTTTCGGATTTTTTGCTAGAACAAAGAAAATTTATTTATTGAAGAATGTAGAGCAAATTATTGCACATTGTAGAATTGTATAAATGTTATGTGTAGACGTGTAGTTACGTGCATTTTGATGTAACAGCACTCTTGAAAAAAAATGAAAATTTTCGAAGTTTTTTAGCTTTCGTGATTTTATCGTAGTTTTTATTTAGTCTTGATAGTTTTTTCAGTTTTCGTAGTTTTCTAATATTTTTAATAATTCATAATAAAATATAAAAAGATTACGAAAACCATGAAAAGCGAAAAATTTTTTATTTTCATAATTCATAATAATTAATTTTAATTATGAATTCATAATTAAATATTAAAACTGCGAAAACTATATAGTTTTCGAAGTTTTCGCAATTTTTTTGTAAATGCGATTTTTTGGTTTTTTTGCATTGTGAATCTTTTCTTAATTTTAGGAGAACGTGTTGTCTTAAAATTTGAATAACGTGAATTTGTCTCAAATAATTATTTGGGATTGTTAGGGATAAATTTGCGTTCGATGACGATTTTTTTCCATATTTTTTATTATTCTCAATGATTTCTCAAAATTTTATAATGATTATAAATCATTTACTTATGAATTTGCAGAATTTTCCGTTATTTCCCATGATTTTTCATCTTAAAAAAATGCACTATTTATTTTAAATTTGCGTCATTCAAAATGATTTCTCATTACTGACGCGATGATTTTCCAACATTCAGAATAATTAATTAATAATTAATTCATGAAAGTTAATTTATGAAAATTACGAGAACTGTATAGTTTTCGTGGTTTTCGCAATTTTTTTCACGAAGGCGATTTCTTGGTTTTTGCATTGTAAATCTTTTTTCAATTTGAGGAGATTAAAATTTTTCTATGAATTTGAATAACGTTAATTCGTCTCAATAAATATTCATTACTTTTGAAACGAATATTTAGGATTAATTTGCGTTCAATGACGTTTTTATTCCATATTTTTTCTTCTTCCCGATAATTTCCCAAAATTTTATAATGATTACAAATCATTCACTAATGAATCCGCAGAATTTTCCGTTATTTCCCATGATTTTTCATGTTAAAAAAATGCACTATTATTTATTTTAAACTTTCATCATTCAAAATGATTTTCCAACATTCACTATGATTTTCTATTTGTAGACAACCTATACAGCTTCCCATCAACTTCTCAGATTTTCCATCATTTTTAATAATTTCCTACGATCTTAATAACTTTCCGTGATTTTCTATCATTATCATTATCACGACTTTCCACAATTTTCCAAAATTTGCTAAAATTTGTCATAATTTTCGTGGTTTCCCATTTTTTTTTTAATTTTTTATTATTTATACATAACACCTCATGGTTTTTAAAAAATTTTTTTTAATGATCCTCATTATTTTCAATTACGTAGTTTACATAAAGTTTGCGCTTTTTTTATGCAAACTTTTTTCTTTTGTTCGTCAAATAGTTTAAACTGAGAATTTTTCGTTGAATTTTTTGCAGCAGTCCGAGTGATGGATCCAATAGAAAGACGACTGACTTGGAGGCATTTAATCGAGCCTCCAGTGTTTTTATGGATTTTTGCAATGACTATTTCAGGTGTGCATGAATAATTAGAAAATATTTATTCATGTCTGTAATTTCAATAGAAAAAAAGTCGCCTTCCTTTTTTTTACTTTGTGCAAAGATGAATTCAATGATTTTGTTACGTGATCTCAATTTTAGAGAATACGTTAATTTTTGACATCTAATTTAGAATTCGTTTCAATAAATTGATATAAACATATTGTTTATTTTTTTTTTTTCAAAATTATCAAAACTCAAAGTCAAAACTTAAATATCAAGTTCCCTAAAGTTTCGTAGATTTTCAAAAAAACTAAACATATCTTTAAAAATTATATTATTTTTCAAAAATTTTTCAATTCACAGATCCAACTCCCAAAAATCCTACAAATGATTCGATGTTTTCGCAGGAACCATTTTCACAGACTTGGTGATTTATCGAACATGCAGAACTCTTCTGGCGCCAAATAACACAAATTGCTCGATATTGCACGATAAAAGCAATAGCCCCGAAGCAATACATTTACAAGAACTAGTGCAACCTTACGTGAGCACAACTTTGATTCTCAAATCACTCTGTGATTTACTGATTCCAGCGTTTTTGACGTTATTTATTGGTCCTTGGAGTGACAAATTCGGCAGAAAACCGATTTTACTCGTCAGTTTAATAGGTGAAAAGTAATTACTAAAAGTATTTATCAGGTGCGTAGGCAGAGGGGGTTTTGAGGGTTCCCTCCCGAAATTCGAGATGAATTCATTATTATTTCACGAAAAATAGAGAAAAGTAATGACGAAAAAATTGCATATAAAAATAACAATACTGAATCACAAAATAAGTAAAATTCAAATAAGATTCAGAATTTTTAGTTTTTCTATTTCAAAATAACAATTATTTTAACTTGAAAGGAATTTTTTCTGAAATTAAATTATAATACAATATAAAGCCAAACATTTCTTATAAGAAAAACTGGGAAAATAAATTTTTTCTAGTAGTGATTTATAAAAATAGGTCTGAATCTACGAAAATTCTATTAGAATCTAAAAACTTTGAAACTTGGGAATCGAGTTATAATAAATGAAGACAGAAATTCGTAAAAATACGAAAAAACTTTCAAGTCATACAATTTCTAAAAATTCTAAAAGTTATTGACATCTATCAAAGAATTGCGTTTTTTAAAAATCTGCACAAATGGCGATGGATAAAAATACTAGAAAACGATAAAAAAATCTTATAAATACTGAAAAGATAATAAAATTCAAGGGATAAAAAAAACTTGAAATTAACGTAGATCTTATTATCCGCAAAATCTATGAAATTGCCATTCTAGAGCATATAATTTTAAGAGTCGATTTATTAAAATCTAAAAAAACACTAAAAATCCTTTTCATTTTCATAAGTATAAAAAATCGCGAGAACTACTGTAAAATCTTTTCATACTCAAAAACTATGCGAAGAAAATTTTCTTAAAAATATTATTTCACGAAAAATAGACTAGTAATGATGATAATAAAAAGATCATCCATAAAAATAACAATACTGATTTAAAAAAAAAGTGAAATTCAAAGCAAGTCCAGAATTTTTGGTTTTTCTAACTCGAAATAATAATTATTGTAACTTGAATTGAATTTTTTCTGAAAACAAATTGTATTTATGAATGTTTGACTATACAATATCTAACTAAACATTTTTAAAGCAATAAAAAAATTAAATATAGCGATCAATGATGAATAACAAATAATAATTAATATAGCCAACAAGAAAATTTCAATACTATAACATATTAAATACTTGAAAACTGTGTACTACAATTTTCTCAAAAATCTTCAGTCATTGACAAAATCAGTGCAATTTCCACTGATTTAGATTTACAGTGCAAATCCTTTAAAACTTGCGATTTTCTACATTTTTGAACAAAATATCGTAGTGATTCGCAAGAAAATATTTTCCACACTAGTAAAGGAATATACCATTTCCACACTAGTTGAGGAATATAGATTTTTTTTGTTCGTAAGGACCATGTTTAATGTACACAATGCTGGCGTCAATCAGCGAATTCGACGTAGACACCAAATACTTATTGCTGGCTTCCCTTCCTTACGCATTGGCCGGAGGCTTTTCCGGTCTTTTTACTTCAGCATTGTGCTACGTGGCTGACATAACGGACCAAGCCGTAAGGCCAAAAAGATTGGTTATCATGGACGCAACCATTAATTTTGGCATACTGTGCGGAACGTTCGCTGGGCCCGCACTTTTTAATCTTTTTGGCTATGCCACGGTTTTCGCTGTAGCCGCCTTGAGCTGTTTCTTTGGATTTGTTTATGTCATATTTTTCCTCGCAGAAAGCGTTTCTCACATCAATTCCGTGAGTACATTGTTGTTATTTCACAATTTATTTGTTGTTATGTCAGTTATTTAGAATTTTTCGTAAACGGAATTCAAATTTTAAATGTTTAGGTGAGACAGCATAATAGAAAAAAATTTTGATAAATTGTTTCAACCGAGTGATTCATAGAAGAAAAAGTAGAATCTGCGAAAATAATGAAAATCTTGTCGTTTTGGCGATTCATCGAAGTTAATTTAACTTTTTTTTTTTATTTTGTTGTTGTAGTTTTTACAGATAAGTGTTCGAAACTTCATCGATCTCCAAGTAATACGAGATCTTTACGAAACCATCACAAAACCGAAAATAGGACTCAAGAGACTAGTCGTGGCATGTTGCACTATTTGCCTTATGCTGCATATTTTTATAATAGCCGGCGAAGGTAGCATTTCTTACATGTTTACTACTACGAGATTGGGGTGGAACGTCTCAGATTACTCTTATTATTCTGCGGTTACGGTTATTGTCGGAATCATCAGTGGGATCACGAGCTTCAAATTGTTGCAGTCTCTTTTCGGTAAAGTATTTTCAGAATATTAAAAGTAAATATAATTAATTCATATATAAATATTTATATTTATACGATTATTAATATATCATATATTATTATATATTTAATATATAAAATACAAAAATTTATACATATATTTGAATAATTATTCAAATAATAAATCATTATATAATTATAATCATAACTATTTATTTTAAATAATTCGGAAGTTTTTCGTAAACAAATTTGTCTATCCCTTTCATAATAATTATTATTAACAGGGCAGAAAAAATTGTTTACGAAAAGCCAAAGGCGCCGGAACTAAATTTTTTTTTTGGGGGGGGGAGCAAAAACTTTGTTTATATATATATATATATATATATATATATATATATGATTCGATTAATCATTATGATTTTAACTTTATCACTCTATTTTATTGCAACGTACTGTCGAATTATTATACGAATATAAAAATGACAATAATACTTAGATCGAAATGAATGTTGAATGTTTGATAATTATTAAATAAATATCATAATTTTATACTTTATTTTATTCATATTAATTTAAAATTCGATGAAAATTCAATCAATCGACTGATTTCTTAAATAATATTAATAATATTCTTAAATTATACTCAAAATCCTGACTGAAAATTTCAACTCGGGAAGATTTCGAAAATTTCATTAGGGCCTTTTACAAATTTTTAAAATCTTATATGTCGCTCTTATAAGATTTCAAAAAACTTAGGAGTAATTCTAGAGTCTTCTAGGTTTTTTGAAAACCTACAAGCGCAAATTATAAAATTTTCGATAACTATATAGCTTACTCTTAAGATTTCCGAAAACATGGAAGAATTTAATTTGTTACCTCATAAGAATCTAATGTATGTCAAATGAAATTTCGCAAATATTATTAAGTTTTTTGGAATCTTATAAGATCTAGAATAACAAGGAAAACTGCGTAAAATTTAAATTTTACTTCACTTGAAAGTGAAGTAAAAGTTATACAGGGTGTCCCAAAGTCTCATATACAAAAAAAAATGGCAGATTCCTTGCGAAAATCTAAGATTTTTTTTCCTTTGCCATTTTTCGAAAAAATGAAAATTGAAAAAGCTATTAGCGATTACTTAACAGCTTACGTAGCTGCAGTAGTTACAGCCGCAGCGGATACTCGAGAATTCATTTGCCATTTTTGGATACCAAGAATCCTTTGCCATTTTTTGAAAAAATGGCAAAGGAAAACAAATCTTAGATTTTCGCAAGGAATCTGCCATTTTTTTGTATATGAAACTTTGGGACATCCTGTATACTAACAATTTTATACGATGCAAAAATACTTACACTTTATGAGAATAAAAAAATGCAGTCTACAGCAGTTTTCGTGTTTTTTATATATGACCATTGTTTGTATTTTGCAAAATGTTTTGATGTTCTCAAATCTCGAAAAACTATGAAAAATGTTTTTAATTGTTTATCTTCTATTGTATGATAAAATTATGCACAAAAACATCATAATTAATTAAGCGAGTTAATGATCAAATTAAATCTTTTAAATTATTATTTAAAAATGGCTTCTATATTTCTCATAAAAAATTAAACATTTTCAAGCTCCGACATGCTTAAAAATTTTATCGGTCTACTGTACATATCAAACTCGTGACTCTTAAATAAGTTCTGAGAATTCTGAGATAAACTTAAATAATAAAAAAATTTCAAATTTTCAAGCATTTTTAGCGTTTGTTTGTTACATTTTGTAGTTTAAAAACGTTTGACAATTTTTTTGAAACCCATACATGAATCATACTTATACTAAACATAAAAATATTGAAACTGTGTATGTGATTGAAGTATACCTAAAATTTTTCGAAATCATATGCAAAAATACAAAGTTTCTTTGATAAGATTGAAGTATACCTAAAGCTTTTCGAAATCATATGCAAAAATACAAAGTTTCTTTGAAAAGATTGAAGTATACCTAAAGCTTTTCGAAATCATATGCAAAAATACAAAGTTTCTTTGATAACTATTGAAATTTTCTTAACTGTTGAGCTTTTTCGAAATTCTATCAGTTTTCTGAAAATGCCAGGTAATTATTTTTTTCCTGAATTTCAAAAATTTTTTCGCAAAAACTGTGAACTTTTTCAATATGTTTTATAACGACCATTTTTTAGATTTTTTATCGTTTTCTATAGAGCGAACCTTAAAAAATTTTCAAGAGAATGATATAATCAAAAATTCAATTTTCGACGTTCACGATAATTATTGGGGAGGCAAAAAGCATTGCTTGCCCCCCCAAAGAAAATTTTAGGGGGGCAGTTGACCCCCCTGCCCCCTGTTCCGGCGCCACTGCGAAAAGCTAACGAATAATTTAAAATAAATAAAAAAAGCGCCAATACTGTTGCATAATATTATTTATTCAACACCTTGTGGAAAAGACCACTTTTCCACACCTTCAGACGATGAAAAACTGGCATTTTCACACATTTTTGAATAAAATATAGTCCTTGACTAGTGTGGAACAATTTTTTTAACTTATCTGATTACAACTCTCAGATTCGTAAAAAAAAACTTTTTTACACTAGTGAAGAAATATACTATTAATATATTTAATTCGTAAATATTTATATCGTATATTTTATTTTATATGTATATTTATTTGATATTTAATTATTTTATACTGAATATCGTTAAATAATAAGCATTTATCAATAATCAATATTTTATATTCATTGTTATTAATATAATAATTTAAATAAAAGTATATTTATTTTATATTTAATAACGTATATTTTATTGTATCTATAGTTAAGCAATATACTATTCATATTATTTCATTCTGTTTACAATTGAAGAAATACAAAAGTTTTTTGACTTTGGAAAAAGATATTGAACAAAAGTAGCTAAGAAAAATGATGTCAAAGACAAATTATAGGAAATTTTTGCAAAAAAACGGCAAATTATTCACGAAAAACCAAAAAATGCTACATTACTTATTGTTTGTAAAATATTGCCAAATTATTTAAGTCAATAATTTTTTCTGCTCTGATTATAAATAATGAAATTTTATTTTTTAAGGTATGTTTTTTATTTAACTGTATTAAAAATATTAAAAAAAAAACAACTACAATTGTTTTTTATATATATTTTTGACCCAGCAAGAATTTTGTATTGAAAAGGGACAGTTACACAGGTAAAGTAAAAATAGGAATTTTTCATTGTAATAATGATGTTATTGTTAAAGATTTAGAAAAATTGTCTGGCAAAGACTGATTATTTCTTCACTCAAAAAATGAATAAATTCATGCTCTAAACTCAATTACGATAAATTTCAGGGAATTTTTAATAGTTTCGACAGTTTTGTCAATTTTCCAAATTTTTCTTGAAAACTTAGTTGTTTATTTACATAGCTCTTTTGGTTTATTACTAAAATATTTGAGAGATCTTAAGCCTCACCAAAAATTTTTTGCAGGATTTTCAGAAACTCTGATCATAATTATCGCGAGCATGTTCAACTTCACGAGCAAAGTCATTTTTGCCTACACTATGGAATCGTGGAACATATTTTTGGCCTCAATTCTAGGAGCATTTGGTGGCTTGGGGATTCCCTTGATACGATCTGTTTTGTCAAAATCGATTCCTTTTCAAGATGTTGGTAAGTATTCACTATTTATTTATTAACGTTTTCACTTATTTACAAAACGTCGTAATAATATCAGAAAAATGTAATAAAACCTTCTTTACCGTAAAAAAAATTTTTTATTTATCGTATTTAAACTGTTTCAACGAAATTAACAAAATCTTTGTGATTCCTGACGAAATTCGCTATTAATTTCAATTTTTTTCTAACAAATGTGACGCGTCGCGAGAAAATGTGTCTTACGGTCCTTTTGCATAAGGTATTTTTTCTCGTGGCGCGTCACAAATGGGAAACTATGTATGCACATTAAAAAAAAGTTTTTATCAACTGATTATAATGTCTTTTCTTTTGTTGCTAACAGGAAAAATATTTTCTATCACAATATTTCTCGAATCATTGATGGCTGCTGCGGCATCGCCTTTGTACACCGAAATTTACATGAAATACATGCCACCATCGCATTATCCTTGCCCAGTTTGGCTGGTTTCTGCGATGAGTATAGCAATAATCAGCATTTTCATTGTCGTCGTTCATTTGAGGCTCAATAAAATCGACCAAGTGCCTTATCAGCCTCAAAATGCAGCGGAAGATGCAGAATAAAATACTCGTAATATCCAATTTTTTCCTCTTTTTGATACGAAATTCTACTACATTCATAAATTGTATACTCTGTGTAGTACGTACATTATTTATTCACTTGTAGGAAATGATTGACCTTGATCTTCGTAAGTAGCGAACAATTATTAATTTAATTGTGATACATTTCGATTATGGTAAAAATGTAGTAGAATATCTACTGAAATTTGGAAGAAGAGTTTTCGTTTATGAAAAATTGTCCGACTGTGATTGGTTTTTTGATATTGGAAAATTGTTGCTGTGATTTTTATGAAATTTATACGTTGTAGGGTATTTGTTTATTTATATATTTATACAGTCAAAATTAATTATATTTGTGAGCTCATTATTGTTAAAGAATTTTCATCTATTTAACAAAAGTTCATTTTCTTACGAATAATAATTATTATCGAACTGTGATTGGTTTTTAGATCTTGAAAAATTTGTATCGTGATCTTTTTGCAATATTATAACAATTTTTGCATTCTTAACTTGGTTGAAATTCGAAATTTTTCTATGGTTACTCAAAGAATTTTTCACTTTAACGGAAAATTCATTTTCTTACTAATTACCGAACGGTCCTGCCAAACTTTTTGCAATGCAAGTGTAACGCTTAAGCGTTACACTTCCGTTACACTTTATAAATCATTATAAAAACGAACGGACAAAACCAATGGGTGAAATAAGTCTTTGAATTATAAATTGGAAGTCTTTAAAATACATAACACGAAGAAAGACACCGTGAATTAAGTTATATTGAGAGAAATACCTCATTAATAAAATTTTTCTTCATATTTGTCTTTTGATTTCACTTATAATTTTCATCGAATTTGATAACTTATCAAGTCGGTAATTTTACGAAGTAAGAAACTTTCATACGTAAAAAACAATAATTTATTCATTGGCGAGCAGCAACAACGTATCTTTTGCAATTTCAGAAATTAAAAGCAAAATAAAGTCAAG
>JAPYZL010002862.1:0-10861 GCA_030522825.1 Platygaster orseoliae | reverse complement strand
TTATCTTGAAACATTGCCCTAGATATAAACAATATCAATTTTTGTGTGCACCGTTTCATTTTTCCAAAAATACATCTCAAAATTTCTCGGCCTCAAGAAGTACTTCCCCCCTTAAGTTAGGCTAGAACATGAGATTTTTTCACATTTTTTGAAATGAATGTTAAATACGAAGAATTGTTTGTAAGTTTGGACTTAAATGATTCATGTCTTGGAGAGCAGTATGAATATAGCGCATTTGAGCAATAAACAAGGATTTCAAATAAATTTTTAACGTAATATCAAATAAACCTAATTTACAAAAACAACATCAAAGTGATTGCTTCATTAAAAATCCTTTAATTTTTTCTTCCTGTCTTAACAAACTAGCTAAATTTCTGCAATTTGATGCCAATCACTTACTATGTATATATATTTTTAATAATTTTTGTAAAATGTTCAACACTTTCATATATTTGGTAATTTTTCCTAAAAATTTTTTCAAACGATCCCTTTCAATTTACGATATTCTCTGCAATGCATCAATTTAGTAGATTTCATGAGAACGCGTCCTACCAGTAATAATTATTCAAAACCTCCCACGAATTATTTTTGCGAGAAAAATCTCGACTGATTCATACCAAAATCACTCCAGATTTCGAAAGTCTCCAAAAATTCATTGAAAGTTACACGATATCCTTGAGAACTCCAAAAACCTATAATGTTCTCATCGGATGAAACTCTGCGGGATATTTACCTTGACCAATTTATTTAAAAAACCGGATGTTTCCATCTTCTTTTACGTATTTCTGAATGAAAAATTTCCTCGTCCGGGATAATTCAGTACCTGGGACTAGGTCGTTTCCTAAGCAACGTGCGCGTCAATGGAGTGTGACCTGTTGGCACAATTTTCGGTACAAGGACATTTTCATTCATATGTACCGGAAGAGCTCCTTACTCGAATTCACCGAAATGATCGATTCGCGATAATAAATGCGTCAATCATCAGCTCAACCAATTCAATCATTTTCAACACTTGGTAAAACTTTATTTTATTCCAACGTTCTGAGTAAAACACAAAGTTTTAACTTGGTTTTTCCATCGTTCGAATTAGAAAATGAAATTAGTGTCCTCGAAACCCTCAAAAAATCAAGTCATTATCGATTGGCACGAACTTGAAAAAAATTCTAGGAACAAGAACCCGAATTCTCGTTCAGAAAATATTCGGATTTTCGAAAAAAAGCCGTCTCACTCGGCTCTGTACACAAACGACGATAATGTCGGCAGATAAAAACGCAGCATGCATCACCTTTTTGTCGCGGGCGGATGTGTTTATTACCGGAAGTGGACCGAGTTTCCTTTTCAAATGTTTGACTACTCGAATTCTATTTTCTCGGCCCTCAAACGACTTTGGAATACCAATCGTCCCTGACATATTACGGGTGAGCAGTAAAAAATGTGTTTTTCTTTTTCGGTTTCCACTAATTTCCTCGACATTTCATGAAACGATTATACAAAATCCTGTTGGTCTTGGAATACATGTTTATTTAACGAAGTTTAAATTTCCCAGGTTTCTTCGTTATCTCTGATTCCAAACGCTATTATTACAGTGTTTGTTGTTTTTAGTAAGCGGAAGTATAATAATTTATTTAAATGAAATTCTTGATTCCAAAGGTATTGTAATAAACCCAGTGGCTGATGTAGGAATTCATTTGAGGAGGGGCAATTATTGAAGTTTTATTTGTAGAACTTCGTGTGACAGAATTCTGTAGTACGAAATTAGAAGCTGTGAAATTCTGCATTCTAGAGTTAATGAATATAATACGTAATAAGCTAAAATCACTATTTCAATTAGTGATTTTTCACTAATCTTCAGTAGCTTACTCTTCTCTTTTTCAATTAGTGAAATTCCACCAATAATTAGTAGTTTTCTACAAATTCAAATCGAGAGAGAGGGTTTTTGATGAATTAAAACTGAGAGAGCTCTGTTCGAGATTTCGAGAGATGCGCAGTAGCAAGACCTGATACACCGTGCCAGCATTTTTCTAGATCAGAAACGCCCTCGATCGGGATGAATGGATGCAGCGATGGATCGTCGAATAGGTTAGGTTAGTTACACGGTCTCTGACAATGAGGAGTGCGTGACTCGCTTCACTCGCTATGCTCGAGACCGCGGTGTGGCCTCGAAATTCGACTTGAGTGCCGCAATGAATGATCGAGTGGCTGAATGGATAAAAAATATAAAAGGAATCAGCACCGAGCCGAATTGCGTAATGCAGGGTCGTCGATTTCCACACCGGGGAACGATATCGCTTTACCGATACCACCTCTATTTCCCTTGTAAACGATCCCCGATGAAAATGAATTCTCAAGATAATCATCGGAGTCGGCCGAAACTACCACTTTCATCGGATCGCCAGAGCGAATCGAGATGCCATTTCCGCTGGTTTTATCAATTCGACGCGGTCCATTCGTAGCTCTCGCCGTTGCGGAACAGCCTTACTTCCGGTTTTGTTGATCGTCGCTGCTGTCGGCTCTTTTTCAAAAGCCAAAACACCCGTTCATTCGGAAAATACCAGCCGGCGTAACAGTCGCCTCACGGTTGCTCATGGTGAACTCACTGTTTCCTGTCTTGAGGTGTTGCTTGTATGGTTTTTATTTTACGAAGGATTTTGATGGGAAGCAGCCACGAAAAAAAGGTTTTGCTATAGCCAGGTTTATAGGCAGGAGGAGGTTTTGGGGATTCAAATCCCTCTCGAAAATCAGTAATTATGTCATGTGTCAATAAAAAGAAAGAAATAACGAACTTTAAAATCGATGAATATACAAATGATGATAAAATATTGAATCAACTCAATTTTAATGATTTAAAAAAAAAAGGAGTAGTTAATGAAAATAAGTGAAAATTATCAAAAATGTAATTACTGAAATCTAGAGGACGTATCAGTGAATCCCTGAATTTAAATAGAATTCAGGATTCTTAATTTGACCAACTCAACAATTACACCATTTCTGGCTTCAGAAGAATTTTAATGGTAAATGTTTGGGTAGGATAATGTAAAAAACTTGAAAAATTGTTCTAACTGAGTAATGAATAAAAAAAAATTGGAATTTATAAAACTGTTCAATATATAAGGAACTTTGAACTTTGGATCATCGAATTCTAGAAATTAAGACGGGATTTCATAAATGTACCAAAAAGTGTTTCGAATTCTGAACAATTCTAAGGAAATACTAAAAGTATTAGATTTCTACATAGAACTTTTTTCTGAAAAATCTAAAAACAAATACGTAAAATCCATAAAACTTGGAATCCTAGACTATCGAATTCTAGAAAAACGTATAAAAAAATCTTTAAAAATACTGAAAACGTAAAATAATACTATAAAACCCTACAAAATCTTATAAACAGTTTTAAGAGTACGAAAATTAAAAAATTTTTTAATATATTTAAAATCTACGTAAATCTAATTTTTCCACACATCTTTAAAAAGACTTGAAATCTATTGAAGTTAAAATTCACAAGCATTGAATTTATGTGTAACTAAAGACGATTTATAATTTAAAACGATTTATCATTTGCCATTTTTTGAAAAACTCAAAATTAAAAAAGTTATTCAAGTCAAACATTCGAACAATAAATATGCTCTCTTGAAAATTGGCGGTTGACACCACAGATCAAACTTGAGCCAAATTTTCTACATATTTTTCTGAGTCAAAAAGCCCTCTGCCACTTTTCACAAAACTCAAAATCAAAAAAAAATATTCGAGTTTGGAATCTGAGAAATCTGATTGGTCTAAATTGGACCCGGTTATCTTTTTGGATGCTGGGTTTTGTGAAAAGTGGCGAAGGACTTTTTGACTCAAAAAATATGTGGGAAATTTGTGTCAAGTTTGGTCCCTGGTGTCAACCCCAAATTGTCAACAGATCATATTTATTGTCTAAATTTTCAACTTGAATAACTTTTTTTATTTTGAGTTCTTTAAAAAATGGTAAAGGAAAAATCGTCTTAGTATTTCACGAGGAATCCATGGTTTCAAGGATTTCCATGAACTGTGAAACATAAAAATTTGCAATCTACAAATAAATTATAAATCTTTGAAAATACTAAAATCTCAAAATCGTTGTAAATTTCAATACTTTCGCATAAAATTCTATAAATTTGTAGTGTAAATCATAGATTCATAGAAATACGAGCAATCCATAAAAATATCGAAAAATACTACAAAATTGTATGATTAGCTTAAAACAGAGATTTTAGAAATTCCTGAAATATTTACAAAATATATTTCTTTTGGTATTTTATGATTTTATGATCTGTGACGGTCTGGTTTCGGTAATAAGATTTTTCAATTTGACGAATTTCGAAATTTCAAGGTTACTCAAATTTTGAAGTCCAGCGTCTACAATTTTTCATATACATATTCAATATAATAGAACTCGATTTTTGTTATTTTTAAGTCACTGAGGTTAAAATGTTGCATTTTTCGTATTTTCTCATCGTTTACATGTACAACTTGAAGCGTTTTCTGATATTCAAAATTTTTTTCATATCATTCTGAAATTCGATGCTCTAGAAATCGAAGTGTTCTAAAAATTTGTAAGAAAATAATTCCGAGGCAGATTTTCTCCAAACCCCCCCCTAAACATTTTTTCTGCCTAATTGCCTGGTTGTAATAGCAAAAAGATCTGATATTTTGACACAACAAACTTTTCCGCAGCAGTATAGCTTATTTTTTTGTTGACCTGATTAATCTTTTTTGCTACCAGACATTCATGTAATAAATGTCATGTATAATGATCATGCCCTGGCAGCAGAAAAGATTTGTTAGGGCGACAGAAAAACAAGCTAATGCTGCCAAATAAAACGTACTGTGCTAAGTTATGTCAAAATAGCACACGTAAAAAACAATATGGTTGTCACAACCTCATAAACAGTAACATTTGCCCCAACTGTTTTCATAGTGTAGACAATCTCATTTCTGGTTAGTTCAACAACATAGAAAGTTACTGCAATTTTTCTGAAACTTGTAGTAACTTTTAATGTGGTTGCACCAACCATAAGTGAGGTTGTCTACACAATGAAAATAGTTGGGGCAAATGTTATTATTCATGAGGTTGTGACAACCATATTGCTTTTTCCGCGCACATCTTCCTGCTGCTACAACAAGCGCTTTTTTTTGTGAGAACCAGCGAAAGGCCTATTGATGGTACTGAGCATTCAAGATACAATATCATCACAAGTATCAAGTGTAATACTTGAAAAACACAATGACGATATGAAAATTTAAACATCTATTGACCTATGCTGACGAGCATGATTCGTAATGTTCAATTTCGTGATTCGTGGCATAAACTCTCGGCGAGTTGAGCTGATTGAAAGTTGGCGGCGCCAAGTTAGTTGCGCAACGTTAGAAAGCTGCTGAGTTCTAACGGCTCTGATACAATTAGGCATACGCGATTAATCGGCCTTTGTCACGGTTAACGAGGCATCATTTCTGCTACGCCCATTCATCGGCCGGCCATTCATGGAGGCCCTGGATTTTGCGCTAGAGCCCATTGATTTCTCGAGGAATCGGAACGTGCGCCACGTTGATGCGCGCGAAATCCGTGTACTCGATCGTTCGTACACGTCCACCCACGCGTTTGTCCCAATTATTATTGCACCGGAAATGCACTCGTTGTACTATATTAAAAACGCGTTCGCTCATGCGAAATCGAGATGAAAGAAACTGCCAACTTGCGTTTTTCGTTGGCGATTTTAATTCATTATTGGGTAAGTATACACGTAATTTTAATTCGTTATTTGCTTACGTTTCATTTTTTTCATGATGCTTTATTTTATGAAATTGGATGACCAACGGATTCTGCGATTCAAGGAATGATAAAAGAAAGGTTATATATTCGAGGGTTTTTTGAATGTTATTCTTTAATGAAATGATTGATATCAACTTTTAATGACAAAAAATGAATAAACACCGGAAAGTACAATAAATATTATTACTACATAAAACCTATTAAATATCAACGAGTTATGATGTGTACATTTAAAAATCTATAAAAATACCGTGAAATGCTTTAGATTTTGTAAGTGATAAAAGAGTATGAAAAATACTAAAAGCGCTACAATTTCATGAATATACTGGTTTCCAGAAAATCCATTAAAATATTGAACAGAAGATAATGTTTAATTTTTCAGTGTTCGAATTCTTTCTCAAAATACCTACTATGCATTTATAAAACTTCGAGTTCTGGATCATGAAACTCTAGAAATCTACATTGTTTTCTATAGAAATATAAGGAGTAAAAAAAAAAAAAAAATCAGAAAACACTAGAATTTTTTTCAATATTGAAAAATATGAGTTATTCTTTAAGTATGAAAAATCGATAGTACACTAAAACTAATGTACGTATTTCATTCAATTATCAAAATTCTTAAAATTTGTATAACCTTTGATCCTAGAGCACTGAAATATATAAGAGAATTTATAAAAATACCGGAAAATCCTACAAATAATAAAAAAATACTGAAAATAAAAAAGGTGCTAGAAATACATGAAATACCACAAATTAATAATCATAATATTTTTTAAAAAATCCATTAAAATATTATAAATGTATAAAACTCCGAATTCTAGAGCATCTAAGTTCAAAAGTTTACATTGAAATCTGCAGAAATACAAGTAATGTACAAATACTAGAAAATTCCACAAATATTTTTAAATACTACGAAAAATACTTATAGAATAAAAAAGTCTTTAAAGTACTGGAAATTTATGTCTACATATTATTTTCGGAAAAATCTACAAGAATAGTTAAAAAAATTTACAAAACTTTTAGTTCTAATAGAGAATCGAATTCTTGACATCTTCATAAAGATAAATAGAAATAACAAGAAATCTTGCAAATCGCAGGAATAATAAAAAATACGACTATTAGAAGTTGTGAAAATTTATGAAATACTTCAAATTTATAAAAAAACTGCTTTCTGCAAAATGGATAAAAGTACTGTTAATCTACGAAACTAAATTCCATAGCATCAAACTCCAGAAATTTATAAAGAAATTTCAAAAATTTCTCAACAAATTACATTATTTTCACAAATTTAAAATTTTTCTAATACCGTATTTACCTACGTGTAAGCCGCACCCCGATTTTTAGAGTCAAAAATAATGAAAAAACGTTTGCATTCGCGTATAAGCCGCAATTATATATCCGTAAATCATAAGCGTGCAATCTTATGAAGTATTTTTGAATTGTCGTTCTTGTTATCTTCAAAATATCAACAGAGATAACATCTTTGGTATATATAATGATACAGACTAAAGTTATTTTGTAGTATTTTTTTTTGTAGTTTCTTTTTTCGAAGTATTTTGTGTTTGAGTGTTCGAATTTTTTTACTTTTGTATGAAATGAAAAAGTGTGCGAATTGAGCTTGACTACGTTTTTCTCTCTTAGGGGTTTCATCTGCATTTTTGACTATTTTTCTCTTTTGTACCCCAGTATAAGCCGCACCCGCGTATAAGCCGCACCCCAATTTTGAAGCTTTTAAAAACGAAAAAAAGGTGCGGCTAATACGTGGCTAAATACGGTAATTCTTGAACATTTAACTGATTTCATTATTGAATGAATATTTCTTGTAGATTCGTTTTATTTTTATTAATTTTTAATTTTTTACACACCAAACAATTTATTAAGAAATTTATAAAATTTTTATAGTGAAATTTATGAAATTTTTATAAAGAAATTTAGAAAATTCTACAAATTTGTGTAAATACTAAAAACTGCGAAGAATTGTGAAAATTTCGGCAATCCATGAAATGCATACTGTAAATTTGTTTATAAGGTATGATATTTTTAAAAAAACCAAAGAACCCTTTAAGTTGTATTAATATAAATAAAATACGGAAAATACTGGAAATCTACGACATACTCAAAATTATGAAAATACGTCCATAAAAAAATTTATTTTTAAAATTTTTATGGAGTAATACCCCATAAAATTACAATAAATCCATAAAACTTTGAATCCCCCAGTATAAGTTCCAGAAATATTTATCCAAATCCATGAAAATAACAGCAAATCCCTCAAATTGCATAAATATTCGAAATACTAAAAAACCTAACGTCGCACTACGTAATTGAAAACTATACCCGAAACCTGAAACATGGAAACTCATTTCCTTCCGTAGATACCAAACTGCAGTCAGTGTATACAGAAATACTAGAAAATTCTACAAATTTTCATAAATATGTTCTAAAAACTGCGAAGGATTGCGAAAATGTTAGTAATCCATAAAATGCTAATAAACTGTTAAGAGATATAATATTCTTAAAAATACACAATAATACTATTAAATCCCTCAAATTCCATAAACACTCAAAATACAAAAAAACCTAACGTCGCACGTAATTAAAAACTTGTATATCCGAAACACGAAAACTCATTTCCTTCCGGAGATGCCAAACTGCAGTCAGTGTAGTCTCCAAACGGTTTCTGACGGTTTCTTTCAGCTGGAACCGTAAAATCAATTCTCCATCCAAGTCAAAATTCGCAGGTTGTTCGAAATCCCGAAGAGCGCCGATGACGCCGATACGGAGGCGCGATTACACGCCGCCGCCTATTCATTCAGAAAACTTTGTCAATGAAATCTAGCGCTCGAAAAGCGAACCGGTTTCGAATTCTACGCGGTGACGACGTCGCCGCCGCTATTTAACGCCACGCTAATCCATACTCCATAGACTCCATGCGCCTCGCCGACTTTCTCCGGCCAACAGCAGCAGCTCTCTTTTCTTTTTCACCACGGTAAATTGAATCGTGACTCGAGCGATTTGCTCGATCGTTTATTATATTATTAGGATCGACCAAGAGTTTCTCCCGGTGAAAAATATTCGCTCCCGGTACCCGCGGGATTTTTTTTCTTCGCGTTCGAGCAGCTGTTTTTGCGATCGATGGCGATGAAGAAACTTGCTTTCCCTTGATCGAATTCGGGAGTTTTTCCGAATTGACTGTTTTATCGGTTCGTTATAATCGGGGCAAAAAATTACTTATTTAAAAAATTTCCCTATATTTCTCAATAAATAAATAATATAGTATTGTTTAGTTTTTCGTAAATAACTCTAATAATTAGTCTATAAAATAATTTTTTTCAGCTACTTTTGTTCAAAATCTATTTTCAAAGTCAAAGAACTTTCGAATTTCTTCAATTGTAAGCAAAAAAAAATATTATGAATAGTATATTCGACACGCTCAGAGGAAAAATGCAATAAGTAAGGATAGAAAATATGAGGATTCACGTAAGTCTGTCTCTCACTTATTGCACTTTTCCTTCGAGCGTGTCATTTCTTCACTAGTGTGGAATAGTATATTATTGTGAGTTTTCACAATGCCTGGCTGGACGAAACGAAGGGTTGCAGCCCGAGGCGAAGCCGAGGGATGTAATCGTTTTTTCTAAAAAGGCATTGTCAAAACTCGCAATACGATATTTTATTTGCAGTTTTCGAATAATTCACGTCCAAATATCCGATTATTCGTAAATTACAAATAATAGATATTTATGCTACAAGGGAAAAAGAAGATGATTCCAACGAGTGCGAAGTTGGGCACGAGCAGAGCGAGTGCCCAAACGCACTCGTTGGAATCATCTTTCTCCCATGCAGCATACAATATTTTTTCCCATGCATTTACAAAAATAATGGCCATTTTTTTTGTGTGGAACGCGGGAGGAAAATACACTTTTTTGGGGAAACTACAACATGTAATTTTGCTGATTTTCGACGCGACTTGGTTACTATTGTGACAATTTGACGAAACAAAACACAACAAAATTATGTACATAAGTTATGACTTATGGACAGTATGAGTCGAGTGAGTATGGCAGTCGTGTCGTGTAGTGTTCGTAACTCGGTAGTACTAAACAAGGACAGACTTATGTTTGATTGAGCGCTAGAAAAGGAACGAAGATTGAAAGTTTCGAACACTAGTCGTGTAAAGTTGGCTGCGCGCAAGTTTTTAAGAACACATTAAGTTTGCGGTGGAAAGTACGTCAAAATCTTCCGTGACAATTATTCTTCCTTCATATTAGTATGATTTCTCCCGCTCATTCGTGAGTACCCCAAAAAGTGGATTTTGTTCCCGCATTCCATGCAAAAAAGTGGCCTTTTTTGTGGATGCATGGGAAAAAAGTTTTTTTTAGCGAATCTGAGTGTTGTAATCAGATAAGTTAAAAAAATTGTTCCCTTCTAGTCGAGGACTATGTTTTATTCAACAATGTGTCGAAATGCCAGTTTTGCATCGTCCAAGAGTGAGGAAAAGTGGCTTTTTCCACACGGCGTTGAATAATCCCAGTTAGCATTCTTGATATCAAGTCTTGATGTTCCCTTGATATCCACTTGACTTCCATAGCAAGCTTTGATATCCGTTCGACGTCACCTTGACCTCATGGTCAAGGTTTCCATGCATATGTGGCGGCTGTTGGATATCCACTAGACGTCAAAAATCTAGACTTGATCTCCACTTGTCATCAATCATACATCAAGAATGCTGACTGGGATAGTATATTGTGCGACTAGTTGGAGGAGAATATTCTATGAGCGTGGAATTTGCCGCGCTAGCGTAGCGAGAGCGGTAAAAACGCGAGAGTAATGATTCTCCTTCGACCACTAGTCGCACATAATACTTTATTCAAAGACCGCAAGGAATATGTGATTGAGGGGAGGACAAATTACGGGTTACCTAACTGATTAACGCAACAGTGGCCCTGGTATTTTTTTTTCATTTCCCGCAAGTGCGGCTTTTCCCAAACTTCGCGCGGCATTAGCAGAGTATATAGGCGTAGATATTCACTCTCACTTTCCTAAAAACCCATGATGCGTTGTTTTTTT
>JAPYZL010002830.1:0-12862 GCA_030522825.1 Platygaster orseoliae | reverse complement strand
TAGTAAGTAAGGGAGGGGGCGTAACGCGAAGATCCGATCAAAAGGAAGACGAAAACGAAATATATCAATAAACTTTTTTTATTTAACTCGCCATAACTTTGGAACTAGACATTGGAATGAAACGAAATTTGGAAACATGATTCTTCTTACTTTAGCGATGCTCTCAAAGTGCAGAAAAACTCATGGACATTATTTATTTATTGTTGAAATAACAATAAACAATGATATTAAATATTAACCCAAAACCTCGAGATTTTAAAAACTTTTATTTACAAGTTTTCTTTATTATAGAGCAAAAAAGTCTCCATAAAAATTTCATGTTGATTGCATTATTATTATAGCCACAGTATGAATAAATCAATGACTGCGCCGAGTTGTAATATATCTATAAATAAATAAAGCCAATGAATTTTTCTGCACTTTAGAAGCATCGCTAAAGTAAGAAAAATTAATGTTCCAAATTTCATTTCATTCCAATGTCTACTTCCAAAGTTATGGCGAGTTAAATAAAAAAAGTTTATTAAAAGATTTCGTGTTCGTCTTCCTGTTGATCGGATCTTCGTGTTACGCCCCCTCCCTTACTTACTAGGTCGAGCGCTCCCGCTGTTTTGCTATCCGAGCCCTCTATTGAAAAATGATATTGCAAAACTATATTTTTGTGTGAATTTCATTCATTCATTATTTTTCTTGCAATTCTATATTTAATTTATGAATTCATTAACTCAGATGTCATAAATATTCGAATTTTTTTTCCAAGGAAACTTTTTCTATTTTTCAAATTTTAACAAAAATGTAGGTAAAAGTATAATCTTCTTGATCAAATAAAACATAACTTTAAAATGATCACAACTGCTACCATTTGTTCTAGTAGCAGAATATAGCACAGAGCTCAACAAGGTATAAAATTAAGTAATAAAAAAAATTCAGGATTTTTTATGTCTTTCTATTCATAACATTTTATTGAAAAAAAAAACTGTCAAAGAATTTCATACTTGAGCACTTAAAGTATTTTAAAATTATGGCCCCAGACCTTTGGAGTATACAAATGAGCGAGACCATCGGAAGCTCCTTTGAGGGTGAGACCGCGAACAAGGAAAATGGTAAGAACGATGTATGGAAAAATAGAAGTGAAATAGACGACTTTTCCAGAAGACTGTATGCCTTTCATGACGATGAAAAAGACGAGAATCCAGGCGACAAGTAAACTAACGACGATCCACCATTTAAAACCGTCGCTATTTTGGATGCTGGATGAAGCGTCCAGCGTGACTCGGTACCAAAAGTAAGCTGTTTCCGAAGTTTTGGAGCACTCTTCGATGGGTTGCGAATTTTCGTTGAGTGGACATGACGCCCATGGTAGATCTTTTCCGATATTAAATGTCACCGCCTAAAGCACACATTTATAATATATGTGACTTCAAATGAAGCAATAAGATCTATTGTAAAGACCATAAGGTCTCTCTCACACTTTGAATTAGTATTAATTATTATATTACTTTATTTTTCCTCATATAGCTGAAAGATAATGAGAAATAATATTCAAATGCATTGAATGAAAGTTGGAATTAAAATTGAATAGTACGAACGTTTTGTCTGATGCAACTTACTTGGAGAGAATTATAGAGATAAAAAAGGCACCAGGCAATGATGACGTTGTAATAGAGTGCAACGAAGAAAGCGACCACACAGGAGGCGATGCCAATGCCTCCAAGCCAAGGGTGCAGGGTGTTCCACACGCCGTAAACGCCTTGTCTCATTTTTTGACCTAGTCCTAGTTCCAGGAGAAATAGAGGAATACCTTCCAGTATGACCATGACGAAAAACGGGATCAAAAACGCTCCTGGAATGAATTAATTCAATTTTGTACTTGGTTTGTAAGTTATGTTCCGAAAGTGGATCTAATACTCTATAAATCTGAGCGAGTCAAATTTTAATTAATTGAATCTGTCAGTGATGATTTGACTGAAAAATCTGTTGTTCTCGCCATATTGACAGATTCATCAGTAAAAAAGTCACTGATTGAATTTGTTGCAGATCAATCGAAATTCTACAGCCCTGTAAACAAACGTTACGAGAACAAGACTAACAACGTTTGTTGGAATATGTTTTTTTGATATTACCGATTAATTTATTGTATAATAAATAATTATGCTATTTATTCTGGAATTCATGAACATACGTTTGTAAAATTAGGTAGAAATGAACAGACAAAAAATGAAACAATAAATGAAAAATAATTATTTAATTGAAAAAAAAAACGATTCAAAATTTTTTTAAATGAAATACTTTATTATTAGATAATGAATAACAAAATTATAAAAAAGTAACTTAATTTTTTTATTCAACCATATCTTGTTTTAAACGAGTAATGATTGAAATTTTCATAAAGTTTGATCAATATTTCTAAAAATTTGTACATAAATAATACATATATATATATATATATATATATATATATATATATATATATATATATATTTTAAATATTATGAAGAATTTAGCAAGTAATTCACAAATCCATGAATTTATTGAGTAATTTATTTTAACAATAAATCAAGAAATAATCATATATTCTTTGATTGTATTTTATTTCGTTGTAAATAATTTATATTTCCTTAAACTCTTAATATTTCTTCTATTTTTGAATCTACCTATTATTTCATCATTTGGTAGCTTCATATTTCTTGTGTATATGTATTAAAGAAATTTTTTCAATAAACTCTTATTTTTCGTTTAATATTGGAAAAATATTGTAAATTAAAAACGACCGAAAATGTTCTGACTTTTAATATTTAGACTATATGAAAATGAATAAATTAGTATTGTAGAAAAATAAAAACTATTGTCAAGTCAGGAAATCTTAAATGCACGAAAATGATAAACATTTGTTTCGTGTAAGGACAAAAAGGGATTTTATTGGAAAGATAGAAAGTTTTACTGTTTTCATAAATTTGAGTATCTTTTTCTGAGATGTTAATAAAAATGTTCGAAAATCGATAATAATCCAAAATGCTAGCGAATACGGTCAACTTTCTTTTTTTAATATTTTGATGCAATAATTTTCGATTTAAAAGTAACAGCTTTATTTTTCCAAGATAACAGATTTCAAATATATGTACATGACAAAAAATTTAGTCAATTTAGGGATAGAGTTCTGTCAAATTTATTTGTCAATCTAACTGATTAAACCAGTTAAATTTACATGAAAAGTGATGTCATATTTCTCCTAAAGAAATCTTCTGAAAAATTTCATCACCTTGCGCTTAACATTACCAAAAAAATAATTATACAATCATTGTATTTTTAATTAGATTCTGATGGACTCTGTACTTCATATACATACAGGTATATATTGCTAGGGAATGGAAATGCGTATTTGCCGGAAGATTAGGTTTAATTCGATTATCGATCCGACGGAATCGGGTCGCTATTGTTCAATTTTCTCGTAGCTAACATAAAAAAGCTCGGTGAATCTCGGCAATACGTTTGAAAACAATTTAATTTTCTTTTGAAAATTAACCATTTACTGTATATCAAATTAAATTTCTACGTGTCGCTTTTTTATCAGATGCATTTTATAAGAATGAAAGCATGTTCTAAAAATTTTTTAAAAATATAGCCGAAAGTATAGTACATTAGAAAATTTATAGTGACATCAAAACGACATTCTTTTGTAATATCATAGTGACGTTGCAGGAAGTAAAATTGAGCTTTGTTTATAAACAAGACGATTTTATTGCTAACTTTAACAGTTTCTTTAAAAGAATTTGACAGTCCATCAGTTAATGACAGTTTTTATAGTATCACATTTTTAAAAATATTTTACTTTGAGTTACTTGTGTTGATACAGAATAAAAATTGTTCAAACTGTAAAAACTATCTAACTCTAAGATGTTTATAAGTTTTCAACTGTAAAAACTTCAAACCATTAAATACCGTCTATATCACTGTCTAAAATTGAAAAAGCTATTGAAAACTATTTCTAGATGATCACATTTGTCATAATTGCCACAAATGTTATGTATAAAACCAGGTAAATATAAATAAATCACATTAGTTGTAATTTGATTATCATCATCATGCACATTATGAATTATGTAAATTATCCACAGATATACATGGCACAAGTGAACAATATTAATAATTGATTTCCTGCCTCATTATTTGATTCCCGAAAATGATTAGCTTTCTGTTGGTCTCTACTTTTATCCAAATTTTGTAAATGTACGATATTTGCAGATAGCTACTAAATTTTAACGATTGACGTTGAGAACGTGTGGACAATAAAAACGTCGAGTTACTCAAAATCCCTGCACTAATCAACCAACGAAAGAAAATCCTTGCAAACAAGGAAAATTTCGTGTTCGGTATTGCATTAGATTGCACGCGAGATACTTGTTATTAGCAAACAGAGTAAAATGATAGAAAACTAAAAATTACAGATATATGCCAAAAATCTAATTGTGTAATATCAATGAAAAATCAATATTTTCGGTAATGGTTGCTTGATATTTATATAAATATTAAAAAAAACTTCAACATGTAAAATAAGTGAACAACGTTCGAATAATTTAAGTTATTTCATTCTGATAAACTTTTTATATGTTTTCCCCAGTTTTTTATGTCAATATTACTTTGTTGCTAATTTTTATGTTATTGTATTATATTATTATTGTTATACGCGAATTTGTTATGTGTTTCATATATTTACAAAAGCGAAAAGTTCAAAAATTATAATGGCATGAAAGATTGAAAAAAGTTTGAATTTTTTTTCTTTTAAAAAGTTTCGGATTGAAAAATTTTTAACTTAATATATATTATGTACTCACCTCCTCCATTTTGTTGACAATAATACGGAAATCTCCAAACGTTACCCAAACCTAGGTTAATAATGTGACATGAAAAAATTGAAAATATCATCAGGAGAGGCTGGGGGAAGTTGTGTGATTATTTTCATTATAATAAGTCTTTTTTTGATTGATTGAACTTTCTTGTAGTGTATAAAATTTAAAAATCAATCATTAGATCATTTCGTGAAAACATAATTTTTTCCACTTTTATATTGAAATATTCGTGCGACGAAAATTGTTATCGAGTATTGTTAATAATTTTTAAAACATTTTTGAATTTATATTCTGATTGACATGTTGAGTTGAATTCAATTAAATCTCGCCGAAAGTGTCGAGTATTGAAAATATGACGAGAATCGGAAAAAAACACGAATAATCGAATCATAATTAAAAATTGCAGAATTTTTCATTGTTGTTAGACATTTGATTTGTTGTTATTTGTATGATAAGCGTTAAAAATTGAACTGTTTGTTTTTTCTGAGTTTGCAGCAAATCATGAAGTTGCATAATATTTCTATTTCTTGGTAAAGGAAAGCAAATGAGATAGTTTCAGAAAAATGAACGATACTCAAAAAATTGAATGTTAAAAATTAAACTGTTAAAAATTCTTGACTACTGTGACTTAATTATTGTAATTATGATAATGTAGTGTATTTTATGGATCATTTTCAAAAAATTTAGAAAACTAAACTAAGTTGAATACTATAAATTAACTAAGGATTCGTATGTACAAGAAAATATTTTTTCACAGATATATAAGATAATCAAAAAAACTCTTTATTATCTGATTCACTCGAAAAATTCAGCAATCTTTGAAATTCAGATATCGATTTTGTTATTACGAAAATTTCGTTTTTTTTTAATAAAATAGTGTACCAACATTTTCTGCGAGAATTTAGGAATTCTCAATCTTTATCTCGTATTTTTAAAAGTCAAATAGTAAGACATTGATTATTTCTATAAAATGTTTTTTATATTCGTCATAATGAATTAATTGTTTTTTTTTTTACTTTGCAATTCTTGTAAGGATTTGTAAAAGATGAAAAAAGTTTTCAGTTGTCAGTAAATGAAAGATTTTTTGAAAAATTAACAATTTGCTTATTATTAAAAATTATTACAAGAATTGATAATACATATGATAATAAATTAAATAAATATTACTCTTATTTTGCAATTAATAAAATAAAAAAATTAACAATTTGCGGATTTTGGGAGGAATCCCCCCTCCCCTCCCTTCAAAATTTCGAGTGTGCTAACAAATGTGTGCTTTAAAGGAAAATTTTATTTGTGTCATGTTTGAAATGCTTTGATACTTAGAAATTCAATTCCAATGTCTTTATCGCCCCTCCCCCCAAAAATTTTACTTACTACAACACTAAAATTATGTCTTAAATGTTTATCATAATGTTACATAGAATTTTCGCTAAAGAGAATGATTTAATTCTGCAATTTTTTTAAAAATGATTTTGAAGCTTTCTGCAATATTGAATTTAAAATTCTAGAAAAATAATACATTCTTTATACTTAAAAAAAATATGTAGAACGTGATTGGAGCACAAATTTTCCAATTTTTGTGTTCCAATGACCATTTTTTCCAAAACGAACATTTCCAGTTTAGATCATTTCCAACCCAGAATTTTCAATACTAATTATTTCCAAACCCAAAAATACCAGTTCCTAATAATTCCAATTCAAAATTTGCAATGCCCACTAATTTTAATTGCTAATATTTTCAATACTTTTCTTCTCAAGGAACAATTGTTGCATCAAACGCACTTCAAGTTTATGCAGTGAGATATTTATAATAATAATTCAAACACATATAATGAAATTTTTTATGTATTCATATTCAAAAGTGTTAGAGTCTGACGTAACATAATTTTTACAAGTGCTGAATTTTATCGTTGCTGCCACCTTGTTCGTGATATGTAGCTATTACATTCGAAATTTGTTTGTAGTTTCGAAACTGCCTCGTTTTAAAAAAACGATTTCCCGATTTTTAGAACTCTACCATTTTTGAAAAAAAAAATGTTTGCATAAAAAAGTTTTTGGAAATGAACAACAATTGGAAAAAATTTTTTGGAAGTGCACAATAATTGGAAATAATTTTTATGGGTAAAATGTACTCATGAAAAAATTAACTTTGGAAAAACTTTTTCGGAAAAAATAGATTGGAAGGACTGACCCCCTATCGTAGAACGTACATTATTATAAAAAATTTTTCAATGAAAACGTATCAATTTTTACTTTTCCCTTTTTTTGAAATGATTCCTAACTTAAAAATTGAAGAAATTTTCAAAGATTTTAAAATTTCTTTAGTTGAATTTTTAAACTAATATTGATGAAATATATGATTAAATTTTAAATGAAAGTAAGTTTTTTCGTTTGGTGGATTTTTCATTTTGATTTTTTGACTGAAAAAAATTGGTCCCTCCCTTGGAATACTTTGAAGCTTTATTGGAAATTATTCTTTTTCTGATAATTTAACTTCTCCCCATCCCCTCCTTCCTTCCCTCGAACCACTGACCTATACTATATCCAATAATGCTAAGAAAAAACTGCATTTTCCCACTCCACTCAGCTCGATTTTCCCGCGGTTTGCAACAATTTTCTTGATCAGTCGCAATAGTAACATGATTATTAATTCGTTTCGTGGCAGTAGCCTCATCAACAGACAATTCCTTCAAAGGAGCCAACTCGTGCAACTGGCCATTGCCTCTGCCCATGCTTTCCGAGCTCACCTGTACCATTTTCAAAACTATATTCCTCTCTTTTATGCACTCCAATAAATGTTTCTGTCATCCAACAACGATTCTTAATCCTCTTTGTACATTTATCACTTTTCGTTGCATCTATTATGGCACGCGTTATCCTTATAAATACAAATATATACGCATCTATCCCTTTTTTTATTTATTCAGCTTCTCATCGTAATTCATTGCAAAAAGTATTTTTCGTCTCCGACTTCGCTTATTTCTCGCCTTTTCTTGTTCGCGGGGACAAGATCCCATCTGCGATTTCTATCACGGAAGCTCAGGGGCGAAATCTCGTGCTTCCTTATCGGAAAAACGCGCGACTGCGCGGAAACCTTCGACCGGAAGGTAATCGAGAGCAATGAATTATTTATTCCGAATAATTATTTATTTCCGAATCATTTATTTCTCAACATCCCCGAAACTTTGGTGATTCTTTTCAA
This sequence comes from Platygaster orseoliae, assembly GCA_030522825.1. Taxonomy (NCBI): domain Eukaryota; kingdom Metazoa; phylum Arthropoda; class Insecta; order Hymenoptera; family Platygastridae; genus Platygaster; species Platygaster orseoliae. Next base: position 4,816 of record JAPYZL010002830.1, on the reverse strand, counting down.
CAATGATCATTCGAGTCTTGTCTTTTCGAGCTGATTTCGTGCATTTTTGGTGCAGTTTTTTGTCATAGAGTCGTTTTTTTGGAACATCGTTCAGGGTTGTTTTCCGAGGTTAGTTTTCCGTTGTTTCGGCTGCATGCGAATTGGCACGGTTTCGACGCGGAATTGCGAAGACGCATTAGGAAACAAGCACGCGCGGTGCGCTCGCGTTAAGGGCGCCGAGGGAGACTAGACTGTCATGAGCTTTTCGCGCTCGTGTTCGTGCAGCTGGAGCTTCGCGCAAGCTCGGCATGCGCGCTTGGATTTTTCCAGCTTAACGTATTTTGCGTGGTTAATTTTAGACTATCGTGGAGTTGCCCTTGCTTTTTGATGTTCTCAGCGTGATGAGGGGCGGGGGGGGGGGAGTTGGTTAAAATTTAGTGTGATCGAGATTGAGTAAACCGATCTCGGCTGTTTACAGGAATCGGTTTGTGATTGTTTTTGCAATTTTCAATATTGCATGAATTAATGGCATTGTGTAACATTGATATATTTGTTTCTATTGATGTCAATTTTTGTAGATTATGATGTTGTGAAAATACTTTTTCTATTTGATTTCCAGAAGATTTAGTTTTGATTCTGCGGATAGTTTACGGAATATCGAAATTTCGATTGAAGACTGGAATACTACTGAGAACAAAAGAAATTGGGAAAAATGAAATTGGATGGAAATATTTTTAATCTTTATTGCAGTTTTTACGTTTTTGAATTACACTGTGCAACAAAATTTGAATTAGAAAAAGTTGATGAGCTCTCATTAGCAAAACTCAGCAAAAATAGATAGTACATGGCCCCAAACGCATATATGTCGGAGCATTTTCAAAAGTTAGCTCTTGTTCACGAGTAATTAATTATCAAAAATTCTAAATTAAAAATCGTATAACTCCATCAATTTTCATTCGATTTTAAAAACGAAGAAAGGAAAATCGCTCTTTTCGATTTAGGAATCTATTTCTGCTGAAAAATTTGCGAAAAGTTGCATTTTTTTGTATTTTTTTTTAAGTTTGCAAAAATTTTCGCAACGTTGCATTTTCGGGAATAATAATAATTAATGACTTTAATAAAAATTTTCTAAACTTTAATATTTTTAATAAACTTGAATAAAAATTTTAATAAAAATGAATAATTAATGACTTTTTCCCGAAAATGCGACTTTGCGAAAATTTTTGCCAACTTTCAAAAAATTGTAAAAAATGTAACTTTCCGCAAATTTTTCAGCAGAAATAGGTTCCCCAATCAAAAAGAGCAATTTTTCTTTTTTCGTTTTTAAAATCGGATAAAAATTGAGGGAGTTATACAATTTTTAATTAAGAATTTTTAATAATTAATTACTCGTAAATAAGAGCCAACTTTTGAAAATGCTCCGACATATATTATGAGTTTGGGGCCATGTACTATCGATTTTTGCTAATGAGAGCTTATCAACTTTTTCAAACTTAAATTTTGTTGCACAGTGTTATTATTAACTCTAAGTATTCAGAAGAGGTTATTTTCAACTGTATATATATGTATATATTGAATATGATTTTTAAGATGAATAAATATTCGTGTTATTCTCAATATTCTAAACATATTTAGGTAATGTTATTTTAAGTCATTTTTGCAGTTTATCATTGTTGCGAAAAATTTATGACTATAAATATTATTATTTATATATACATACTTTCTACAGGGTTAAGCAGAAAGATTTTTGGGCGATGTTGATGAGAAAAATATTTTTTCCAGGATTTTGTATTTTATCTTCGACGATTTGGTTTTAAAAGCAAATTTTTTAAACTTCTCAGAATCTTTGAATTTTTCATTTACTTAAATATTGAGGCTCACAATTGCACATTTTTTATTTTTATAATTTTTTACTTGCGTAGTTTATTCATGAAATTATTATTCATAATTTTCAGGTCATTGAATGATTATTTATTGTTATCTCTGAGTTATTGAAATTAAGAATTATGATTTTTCAAAATTCATCAAGAATTTTAGAAATCGTTATGTTCGAAATGTATAACACTGTCAATTTGAAAGTATAAAAAATTCAATTTTCATCATTTTTTGTGGATTTTCAAAGATGTCGAACGAATTTCCTTTTTTTCCAAAAAATTGAAACACGTACCACAGTGTTCTCTTTTAGGAATGTGTTGAATAAAGTTATTAAAATTCCTTTTTTTTAGGTCAGCTGTTTAAAATTTATAATGAAACTTTTCCAGTTAGAACTTGTTATTTTCTTTTATCTTGTATATTTTTCATCTTATGCAATTGAAATTCATAGAATTTGAAATTTCAACCTCCTATATCTAGTTTATTAAAAAGAAGAAAGCATTAAAATATGAAATATACCAATCGAAGAATTACGATTATCCAGGTATTTTTTTAATTTACACAAATACATTTTATCCTCTTCAAACTCAAATTTTCAACACTACAAAAAATCTTCATTTTTCGGAAATTGCTATTCCATATTTATTTTTTTTTTAAAGCCACATTCACTTATAAAGTGAATGTGTTCAATGTGAATCAATTTCAAATATTATAAAGAAAAATATTCTAAAAATTTCTAAAAACTTTAGGAGTTTCCTAAAAGTTCTCTCGGGAGAATTAAATATCACTTTTTATATTTGCTTTTCAAAATGACTTCAGGAAAATTTTTTACTTCAACAAAAATTTCCATCTTTCAGAACTTCTCAAAAAAATTCCCAAACGTTTTGACCAGCAATAAGTCTTATGCAAACAAATGCTTTGAAGTTAAAAAATGATTTTTTCCCAAAGTTTATAGATATCCCAGCTAAAGCTAACGGAACAAAAAAATCAAATTTATGTTCGTTATTTTTGAACTGAAGTGTATTTTTAAATCTGATTGTATGCGTGTTGTCCTCGTTAAATTCGCAGAATGTTTTTCTTAAATACTTCACTTCGATAGGGTGGGTACGATTTTTCATTTACAACAAACCTCGATTTTTTGAAGGAAAAAAGGTAGTTTTGCAAGTTAAATTCAAAATACACTACAGTTCTAAGAATTGAAGTAGTTTATTTATCAGTTATATCTGCATTTGATTTATTAGTGAAATTTTTGGAGGTGTCAGGTATTATTGCAGTTATAGGTCGATTTATATATAAATATATATATTTTATTGAAATATAGTAAGAAATTACTATTATTCGAATCACACCCAATAATTTTCAAATTAACACTTTTTCATCATGAAAAATAATTTTTCGTTGAAGGAAATTGAAAAAGAAGTTTTTTACTATATACCACTGTAAAAAAATTCTTTTTAGAAACATTTTTACAGTTTTTTTTCGTATAAATAAAAGGAACCTCAATGATGAAGAGTCCGATATACTATTATAAATTATTTTTATATATCCCTTGAAGGCATGGAAAAATTTTTAAAGTCTTATTGTATGAAGTTTTTTTATTTGCTTCAAAAATATTTTTTTACAACAATGAGTCACATTAAAAATAGTCAACATGTACATAAATTTTTCTAATTATTATTTAATACGTCATTATTCAGCACTGCACACGAACGCTCCTGAAAAAGAAATATATAATTTTAAGTTATACACTACAAACTATGTTTCCAAAAAAATTTTTTGAGAATGACTGGAAAGTAAATGATGCAATTATGGAAATAATGGAAAAATTGAATTTTTTATCAAATCTGAAAAACCTCTTGTTGTTATAAAAATCTTTCTTACAAAACAATAAATTGCGGTAAGATAGGCTTATTAGAAATAGAATTTTTTGGAACTGAATCGGAGAAATGGTTTTCTCTCAACAATACTTGATCAATATAATATATATTATATTTCTCAAGTATAATATTATTATACTTTACCGTGAATAACGGAAAGGATCCAATCCATGTAGTGACCAACTCGCACGTTTAACGAGGGTGATTCGCCGCAATATTTTCCAGAACTCAAAACACCCAGAAGAACTACTCTGTTGGTTGAAGGGTTCAACCAAAGAACTGGGCCACCAGAGTCAAACTGAAAAATTTGAATTATTTTATTTATATTATAGATCTTTTCAACCCTATAATAATTCGATTAAAGAATTTCAATTCAGTTATCTTTTCATCCAAAGTTTTGATTTCGACTTATTGTCAGATTAAATAATAAAACACCAATAATCATTCAAAATAACTACTCTAAATTCGAAAATCTTCTAATTTTATAATAAGAGATTTTTGAGAAACAATTTTGATGCTTATTTAAGTTTTAATATCTAATGAAAACTATGCAACTTTTCAACTATTAAATTTAACTTACAGAATAAAATTTATAAATTTCATGATATGATATGCCAGATTTTTGATATTTCGAATCATGTACTCTTAGATTTTTTAATATTACAACGGAAATTATAGTATTATCGAATTTTTCATTTGAAGGCCCGGATAGCAAAACAGCGGGAGCGCTCGACCTAGTAAGTAAGGGAGGGGGTGTAACGCGAAGGACCGATCAAAGGGAAGACAAAAACGAAATATTTCAATAAACTTTTTTTATTCAACTCGCCATAACTTTCGAACTAGACTTTGGAATGAAATGATATTTGGACACATAAGTTTTCTTACTTTAGCGATGCTCCTGAAGTGCAGAAAAATTCATTGGCTTTATATATATATATATATATATATATTATTATAACTCGGCGAGGTCATTGATTTATTCATACTGTGGCTATAATAATAATGCAATCAACATGAAATTTTTATGGAGACTTCTTTGCTCTATAATAAAGAAAACTTGTAAATAAAAGTTTTGAAAATCTCGAGGT
>JAPYZL010002796.1:0-14935 GCA_030522825.1 Platygaster orseoliae | reverse complement strand
TACAACGCCCTAGTAAAATTACTACTTTTCACTTAGCTAAAACTGGGACCTACTTTAAAAGTAGTAAAAACACTATCCGTCGTATTTTTACTAAAAATAGGTAATTAAACCAGCGATTAGTAAATATACTAGTATTATAATAGTTAATATACTACTATAATTAGAGTAGTTTTACCAACGTCTAGTAAAAACATTACTTTTTAAGTAGGTCCCAGTTTTAGCTACGTGGAAAGTAGTAATTTCACGAATGATTTTTTACAGTGTAATACCTTAAGCGTCAACGGAAACCTTAATGCTAGATTTTTTTTCAAATGATTCCTAAAATTAATCCTAAATGAATATCAAAACAAATCTTACACTAAGGTTTCCGTTAGCGCTTAAGGACTGCTTATGCACTTTTTCCGTAAATTGTTTCAAGAGACACACACTGTATATTGTGATTTGTCAATAATAATTTATATATAGATTTGATCGATTGTTTTGACATCGCATTTCTGAATATTTTGACAACAAAAGTAAATAGGCCACAAAATCGAATTTTCACTTTTTATTTTATTGTTCTAGAACCGAACTGAACCAATTACAAATTTCTCAAAGTGATTTTAATAAAGTGTTCGCGTTAATTAATAGTGTACATTTTTTTTCACTCTTTTGACACTTAAAATGGATCCTTGTAGTAAGTTAAAAAATGTTTATCTTTAATTTATGGAATAATTCTAGTAAGTGAGAACTAAACTCATTGTTTTTTATTGATACAGAAAATAATGAAGGTAGTCCGATGGAGGCAGAAATAGAGAAAAAAGAAAGCGATGAGGAAGGCGAAAAAATTGTCATCATTGAACCTGAGAGCGAGGTTTGTAATTTGAATATCAATTGGAGAAATGTAAATCAATTTTTTCAAATAATTTTTCAGGGTAATAATTATAATATTATATAATTATAATATTATATAGTTTAATGATTTAGTAATTTATTTATATAATATAAATTATATAATATTATACATTATATAATATATTATATAATAATGATTTAATAATTTTGTAGTTTAGTAAGTAATATAATTATAATATGTAATAATTACATAATAATTAATAATGATTTCAGGAGCTTGATTTCAACCATTGTAAAGTGAAAAAATTAGAAAATTTAGAGCCACTGAGGAACATTCAAAAATTGTGCTTCGACTGGAATTTGATCAAAAAAATTGAAAATTTGGAAACCTTGACGACTTTAGTTGAACTCGAATTGCGGGATAATCAGATAACAACCATAGAGAATTTGGATACTCTTGTTAACTTGGAGTATGAAAAAATTTATATTTATTAAAGATAATAGTTTCTTCAATATTTTATGCAAATTATTATAGTATAAAAAATAATATGATGTAGTCTGTCAATTCGTACTGGAAAAAATTTAAATAATGATCCAGAAATCAAAAATTTCAAATTTTAACTATTATGAATTTTGATTTTATACATTATTAAGTTTACTGCAAAATAAAAGTTTAAAACAAGATTATGAAAGAATAAAAAAATAATTTTATTATGGATTCAACTACTGAATAACTGAATTTTTAATATAATATAAAATTTTTTAAATTCCTTATGCCAAAATTTTATTATTATCTAATTTCAAACAACATTTTGTTATTAATTTTTAAATTTGAAACACAACATTTTATTATTCATTTTTAAATTTTAAACACAAAATTATATTGTTAATTTGTAAATTTTGTACACAAAGTTTTATTATTAATTTTCAAATTTTAAACACAAAATTTAAATATTTCATAACATAAATCTATATATATAGTTTTTTTTTATTCCTTTATTTTTCAATCACTGTAAAGTGAAAAAATTGGAAAATTTCGAGCAACTGAGAAACATTCGAAAATTGTGCTTCGACTGGAATTAAATTTAAAAAATTGAAAATTTGTAAACCTTGATAACAATAAAAAAACTTTGTTTTAAATTTTAACTCTCTTGTGAATTTGATATACATTATTAATTTTTATGCAAAATGAAGGCCATGAATAAAAGAATTAAAGATAGTTTTTTATGAATCTAACTTCTGAATAACTGAATTTTTGATAAAATATAAAATTTGTAAAATTCCTTATCCCAAAATTTTAAGATCACGAATCTTTTTAAACACAAAATTTAAATATTTCAATAAATAAATCTATACATATATTTTTTTTATTCCTTTTTGTTTTTTGTTTTTTTCATTTCTTTTACTTTGCAGTAAATACCGTAACAAAATCTTCATTGAAAATTTATGAATTAAAAACAATTAAAAGACGAGAATTTATATTTTTCAAAATGCACTTAATTTGACTTTTAGATGCAAAATATTTACAATTTTCAAAATTTCTTTTACAAAATATCAGTAGAACACATTTTTCTGAACTCAAATTTATATTTTTCATTAATCTAATCCATAAACATTACTTTTTTGAACTATTCGATTTCTTATCTTTTTTTTACCTATAGTTTTTTACATAAAATTAGATACGAAAAATTACCATAAATAATTAAAAAGATTTAAAATTTTAAATAATCAGTTCTTAATTGGTCGATAACAGTGAAGTTTATTTATAATAAAAAAGTTTCAATTTGATTTATGTCTTCAACAATGCATTTTTTTTAATTTTTAATTGTTTTTGTTGCTTTTCATAAATGCAGTAAATAATAATAATAATCAATAAATCAATTGATTTTCTTTACAAACTTCACCATTTTACAGTTTTCCAATAAATATAAATTTTTGAAAAAAAAAAAATGATTCTTGCTTTTTTTTCTATAGAGAAAATGTGTAGCAATAATTCGTATATAAAATAGCCTATTTTATAGGAAATCGAAAAAAATTTTTATTGATATCCTAATAAAAAAAGCTGATATCTTTTATATGAAAATTTTCAATTAAACAAATCCTTAAAATATTCTTTAAAATAAATCTTAAAAGTAATCAAATAAAAAAAAACTTGTTCATTAAAGCCTCTTCAATTTTAAAATACATATACCAAATATATTTGTGCATGTACATTTCTATATTAAACATTTACTTAATTAATTTCAAAAGTCTTTCCCTAATAATAAATAAATGGTCATTTCAGAATCCTGGACATTTCATTCAACCGCATCAAAAAAATTGAAGGCATTGAAAACTTGGTAAACTTGCGAAAGTTGTTCTTATCTTCAAACAAGATTCCAAAAATAGAGAACGTTTCCCACCTAAAAAAGCTCACCATGCTGGAATTGGGAGACAATAAAATTCGAGACATTGAGAACCTGGAAGGTCTCGATAACTTGGACACTTTGTTCCTTGGAAAAAACAAGATATCTCGAATCAACAATTTGGAAACATTGCCAAACCTTATCCTGCTAAGTTTGCAAAGCAACAGGATAACGAAAATCGAGAATTTGGAGTCACTGGTGAAATTGGAACAATTGTACTTATCTGAAAATGGGATAACTTGCATCGAAGGTTTGAAAAATTGTCCCTTGTTATCGACTCTTGATTTGGCAAACAATGAAATCAAGAACATTGAAAATATCGAGCATTTGAAGCATTTGGAGGAATTTTGGGTGAGAAGCGTCGATCATTTTTAAAAGGAATTATAAAATATCCTTTATTTATGCTTAATGCTTTGTTTTATAGATTAACAACAATCGAATTGAAAGCTGGAACACAGTGGAAACTTTAGCTCAGAACAAAGAATTGAAAACAGTTTATATGGAGCATAATCCAATTGCGCTTGACACAAATTACAGGAGAAAAATGAAGCTGACTTTGCCGTGGCTTGAGCAGTTAGACGCAACTTTGTGTAAATGAAGAATTTCAAATCAAAGTGGTCCATGGTTTTTTCAGCTTTGATGTGAGATTTAAGAGATATGTGTTTCTGACATATCATTATATAAGCATTGTTTTTCGACAAATGGTTTTTACATGTTTCTCTCACAGTAGATTATTCTTACGCAATTTTTTTAATGTAGAATTATGTACTGATTTTGTAATTAAAAAATGCATTTTGAACTGTACTTCAATATTTTTTACACCTTCATGATCACCATATTATGTATAACTCGAATATCTTTTTTGATTTTGAGTTTCGTGAAAAGTGGCAAAGGACTTTTCGACTCTGAAAAATATGAAGAAAATGAAAGTTAATTTTGGTACGTGGTTTTTATCCCCACTTGTCAAAAAAGCGCATTTATTGTTTAAATTTCAAACTTGAATAACTTTTTTGATTTTGAGTTTTGTAAAAAGTGGCAAAAGACTTTTCGACTTGAAATTCAAAAAGGAATATTGAATTTCTTTTTTGTACACCCTGTATATTACTTATATATAATTAAATAAATTAAGTATAATGTTACTTATTTGATGTTAAATATATTGACTGGGAAATCGAAGAAAGAAAGTTCTAATTTAATTCAAACGCAGAACTTGAGGAGATTCGGTAAGACTCGTACATGATATTCGCGTTGTGATTATTTGTGATATGTATCACGTACTTGCACAGCGCAAACACTGCAAGTGCAAGCCCTTGTAATTGTAATTTCTAAGCTTGGCATTTTCACTTCCGGCGATTACATATTGCATTTTTGCAAGCATACATTTTTTGCAAAGTGATTTTTTACTGAGCAGTTTTTTTTTTAAAGTAACTGAGAATGGCCGATCATCAAGTAAGTTGTCTAAAAATAATGGAATATTTTATTTTTCAATCCAAATTCATTACATTTATTTATAGAACTTTAACATGGCGAAATGGGTACTGCGATTGCTATAAAATTAATAAAAATCAATGATGAAATTTTGGGTTTCGAGTATTCTAATTCATATAAGTATTTATACGAAATGAAAATTTTAAGCAGTGCAATTATTTCATAGTTGAACGATTTTATCGAAATCAGGGGCGGAAATTTCGGGTGCTTGGCAAAGGGGTCTCATCTAAAATATGAAAAAATATATGATTCAGTTTATTATGAACAGTTTTTATGTTTATTTTTGTCATATTGTACATTTTTATTTTGTTATGGCGAATTTGAAAATTTGAGAGGCAGAATTATGGATTCTGTTATTTTATAAGAATTACGGGAATTCTAATTTCCTATTCATTGATATAGAATTTTCAAGTTTTGAACTTTTAGATTGTAAAATTCTAGGAATCCAAATTAGACGATTTAGAATTTCGTATTCGAGAATATATATTTCAGAAAATCTCAAATCCATGATATGAAATTTTTAAAATCTTCAAATTTATTCTTTGATTTTTATAAAAAATCGCCAAATCTGTAAAAAAAACTCGGTTTTTATAAATCGATTTTATGAAAACTTTATGAAATTTTCGATTTTTATAAAAAAAGTTTTATGAAAAATTTCATTTTTATAAAACAAAGTTTATAAAGTTTCGTACTATATAAACAACTTTATACAAGTTTTATATTAAATTTTGAAATCTTTAAACTTATTCTAATTAGAATTAGTTCCCTATCAAATTTTTATAAAAAAAAACCGTTTTTATGAATCGATTTTATAAAAACTTCATAAAAATTTTCGATTTTTATAAAAGATTTTATTTTTATAAAACAAAGTTTATAAAGTTTCGTACTATATAAACAATTTTATAAAAGTTTTATAAAAATAAAGTTTTTTCTATAACTGACATTTTTTATAAAGTTTGTAAGAAATCAGTTTAAAAAAAAAACAGACTTTTTTTATAAAGATTTTTTTAAAAATCACAGTTACTTGGTTTATATCGTTGAGTAAAGAATTTATGCATACCGAATATTTAAAATATGTACTTCTAAAGCTGAAAAATATAAAATGTATTCCTCTCCTTCTTAATTTGAGAAAAAAAGTTCCGAAATCTATAATTCATAAAATTTTCAATAAATTAATCTACGATTCGAGAATACAAAAAAATAATCGTTAATTGCAAAGTTTTATAGATCCCAAATAAAAGATTTCAATCATTTTCAATTTCACAAATAAAATGTTTAGATCCTTGATCTCTAGATTTATAAATTCTTTGAAATTAAGAAAAAAGTTTCTAAAAATTTTTTATCTTCTTAAATTTTCAAAAATATTAACTTTTTTTTTTTAATCCAGGTTGAACGTGCTTTTCAAAAACAACCAACTGTATTTTTAAACAAAAAAAGTTTGGGAGGCAAAAAAAAGACGAATCGTTACACGAGAGAAGTGGGATTGGGTGTAAAAACTCCTCGTGAAGTAAGTTTGCAAAAAAAAAAATTGCAATATAGTTAAAATAATTAGTTATATTTGTTCATAAATATGTATACGAATTTGGACAATGAGAAATTCAGCATTTTTTTGAGAAAACTGAATTTCAATGCTTTGAATTCAAAATTTTTTGATTCCCTCAAATTTCGATACGGCTAATTACAAATATAAGCAAATTGCGACCGTCGCATCACGGAGGGTTGTAAAACAAGAACGGCATATATTACCCGAAACATCATTCGCGCTCTCCTTCTGACTCGCAGTCCTATACGGCGTGCAAGTGAGACACCAAGCGACGCTAGCGCGTTCGAGTATCTTTCAAGCATGAATCGAGCCGCAATATTTTTTTATACATTAATAAATCAAACTATTTTGCACACAAATATGGGAATTTAAAAATTCCAAGATCGAAACTCAATTTTATTTTAAAGTCGAGGAAATTAAATTAAAATTAACTTTAATTTTTGAAAAAGAAATATGAAATTACTTATTATTCAAATTTTTCAATGTTGATAAATCTCAATTAAGATGTAGACTTATTTCTGTCTTCATTTTAGGCCACTGAAGGAACGTACATTGACAAAAAATGTCCGTTCGCAGGAAATGTGTCGATTCGAGGACGCATCCTCACTGCTGTTGTCCTCAAAATGAAAATGCAAAGAACGATTGTCGTGCGTCGTGATTATCTTCACTACGTCCAAAAATACAATCGTTTTGAAAAAAGGCACCGAAACATGTCGGTGCATCTTTCCCCAGCATTTAGGTGAAAATATTATTTCAACCGCACGGCGCCTCAGTTTCCCTTCATGAATTTATGAAAATTTTCCAATGATTGACTTTCAAATGTTGAAAAAATAGTTCAGTTTTTCATTTTTAAAGACACTATCATTATTTTTGAGTATAGTTTTCTGAAATTTTACTTCGAGTTAAAATCAAACTTTAGGAATTTAAAATGAATGATCGTCAAAAACGATTTAGTAAAAACTATATGAAGACAATTTAAATCACTAAATCTATAATATTCTTAATAAACTACATTTTGACGGGCAACAAATTCAGAAAATTGAACAAGTTTTTACAGGGACGTTGAAATTGGGGATGTCGTCACCATCGGCGAGTGTCGACCTTTGAGCAAAACTGTTCGTTTCAATGTCTTGAAAGTTACCAAAGGACGAGGTGCTGTGAAGAAAAGCTTTAAGAAATTTTAAGGTATATAAAATAAATTTCAATAAGTTTAATTTTTGAATTAGCGTTCACTTCTTTATTTTGTTCGCATCTTTACGATGCATCCGTTCACTACTTTACGAGTGGGAAGAGTTTCTATTGGTTGCGCGACAACCACGTGACATAAGTAGCCAATCAGAGTGCTCCGTCTTTGTTCGTAAAGTAAAGAACGTTTTCAGTCCCGAGAATCGTAAAGTTGGGGAAGTCGAGTGTAGTTGGATTTTGTCCATAGTAATTTTGATTTTTATAAAAAATGGCAAAATTCTTATAAGAATCATAAATTTCTTATAAGAAATTTTTTATAGGAAAATGTTTTAGCCCCGTATATTTCTTAGAAGCGGTGGAATTTTTAGTTGAAGTTTACGAAAAATCAAAACTAAAATATTTTCGGAAGAAATAATTGACACAATTTTATCGCTAAAAACCTTCTTTCTTTCTTCTTTTTTAGATTCTTCAATGGATCAATCGAAACTTTCCAAGTGGAAAATGTAATAAAACTTGTGTGATTTTTAATTCATTAAAACCTCGATTTATACAAAGCCAACAATTTTTTAAGTATTCCAAAATCCCCATTTCGTTTTCTAAAAGTTTATTCGTTTTGAAAGTTCACTATTCATTTTGTAATAAAATTCTCTGATTGCTCCTAAGTCTCGTCCAGGGGCAGAGTCCTGGTGGGGATTGGGGGGCGAAGCCCCAGTATATGGCGAAATTTAGTTCACCAAAAAAGCAATAAATAAAAAATAAAATACTTAGAAATGACGAAAAAACAATAAGAAGTAATTCAAATGTTGATAAATAGTACAGGAAAAATTCTTTCTCTACCAACAAAAATTTTCTTTATTCTAAAAAATGCGATCACATTTTCCAAAATACTTATTCCTCGCGAACAAAAATAACAGGATTCTTCTCACGATACATATTAAACTGTCTCCAAAACCAATTTTTGGGCCCCAAAGTGCAAGGTCCGGCCCTTTTCGCAGGGTCCGACATTTCTGGATCATCGTTTATATTTTCGTTGCAATTCACGTCGTCATCCATAAATTTCATAACTTTCTTTTTCTCACTCACAAACTGCGCAATCAACTTTTTTCTCTCCGTTTCCTGACCGGTTTCGTTATTTGTCTTGTAAAATAAGGCGCTCATTTCATCGTCGTTTTTCGAATTTTCCGAATTGTTTTCATTTTTCCTTGAATACTGTAAGTCGTTTTTCCCCGGAATTTTCGGAACAGAAAAATTGTTGTCGAACGCGTCGACCAAACATTTTCGAACTTTTTGTCTTTCTTTTGGAGTCAAAATTTCCATATCTTGAAAGTCGCTGATATTACACGCAAGATGCAATTTTTTTATTGTGGAATTACTAAGGTTTTTGTAACTGTTGGAAATGACCACGAGAAAAGTAAGGAAAATGAAGGAAATTAGAAACATTTTTAGATTCTTGGTTTCCAAAGGACTGAAACTGGAGTCGGGAATTTCGTGATAGTGTTATCAAATCGTAAAGTGGTAATTGAGACCCAACAGACGATAAAAAAATTCGTAGATTGTAAAATTTACATTTCTTGTTTTAGGAAAATATTTACAATCACAATTGATGGTAACTTAATATCAACTTAGTTTACCGTTTATTACATTGAGTATTCAACAGTTATAAAAATGGTGTCGACATTATTTTTTATAAATAATGTCAAGGTTCGGTTATGACAGTAAAAAAAATGCTCTGCAAAAATTTATTTTTTTAAAAGGCACTTGATATTATTAATAATACGATTTTTATAGTTGATTTTCAGGTGAATAATACAGCTCAAAATATTTTCATAATGACAAAAAATATCTGTCAACATCTGATTTTTATCAATAATGTAACTCTTTTATTTTCATATAAAAATAATTTTTCACTTTCTCCGTACCTTATTTTTCTGGAAAATTTACAGTATATACACCTTTTCAATTATTTCATCAATAGACCTAAGCATGAAAATTCATAGAGAACATTTTTTACATAAATATATGTAAATATGTATCTATATCTGTAAAACTTTTTAGATTATAATATATATTATTAGTATAAATAATTTCTGCAATTTTTTTAAAATACCAAATCGAAAACTTTGAAACCTAATTCTTTTCTGAAAATGTGAGTTTAAACATAATTTTCAATAAATTTTCCAATCTTTAACAAGCGTTCTCAAGAAACCTTAAATTTTGAGATCAGAAGTTTTTGGCGTGGTAACATTCGTTGGATGATGATCTGAATGTGACTCGAAATAAACGATGTAAATTAACGGTGCCCCGAAACAAACTAACAAAAAAAATAAGAGCAACTGAGTCCAGGTTATTCCCCAATCTGCACCAGAGCACCGAAAATGATCGATCTCTTGGACGTGGCCGCTTTCTGCACTGCTCAGCAATAAATCGTGTTCTGCGCTTTGGTCCAAATCGACACGTTCTTGGATATTTTTCGAGTTCCAAATAATGTTGTTGATCTCAGCCTCCGGCAGTGGATTCGTGATCAAGTTCATAATTTTCTCCTCGTGGGACAACTCACCCTTCGAAGCGACATTTTCGACATTTTCTTCAGGGGAGTCTACCGTCTCTGTCAGCACGGAAAATGGCGGCACTGGAATTTGGAGCACGCGACGAGCATGGATTTCATTTTCTTTGTGGATCTTGTTGATTCTCTTCAGTTCAGATATCTGCAAGTTGTAAGATTTGTTTGTGTGAAAATGTGGTGTACGGAAAAAACAATATGGTTGTCACAACCTCGTTTGTGGTTGGTGCAATTACATTAAAAGTTACTACAAGCTTCACAAAAATTGTAGTGGTTTTTGATGTTGTTGCACCATGAAAATAGTTGGGGCAAATGTTACTGATTGTAAGGTTGTGACCACCATATGATTTTTTCAGTGTGATTTGAAATTCAGGGAGATAAAGTTTTTGAGAGTTTTTGGTTTGAAGACTTCTGTGATGTTCAGAGTTTTTTTTTTTAGAATTAAATTAAAGAAATTTTTGTTTTGAATTTATATACATAGATAAGATAAAATTTGATTTAATAATGAAAACATATTGAATGGTTTGAAAATTATTGTTTTAAAATTTAGTGGATTGAATTGGTTTTTACGTGGAAATATTTATGAATTTTTCAGACTTCAATAGAACCTAATCTAGAGCTATTTTTGTAAATTTCTTGAGTTTTATGAAATTTTAATTTTTCTAGACTTCGGAGGAACATATTTAACAAACAAATGATTTCTGTCAATTCTCGAGAATTTGTTGATTCTGTAAATCACGAAAATATCGAAAAAAATATTGAACATTTAAAAAATTCTCAGATTATCTATTTTTCATCATTAATTTTGTGACAATCGAAATATTTCACAAAGTTATAGATGTTTTTTAAATACTGCCAAAAATTTTGGGTGCTCTGTCTCAATTATTTAAAGTTTTTATAAGTGCTAGAAATTTTAAGAACTGAAGAAAAATTGTTTAAAACTTTTCGAAACTTTTCTGCATTCACAAAAAAAAAACATTTATAGTTTTCAAAAGTTTTAAAAATCATTAAAATCAAGAGTAATTAATTATTATTTTATTTTTCATAAATTTTTCAATAAATTGTAATTGAATTATTATTTAATAATAAATCTAAATATACATTATTATGTATATTTAGATATTTTTAAGTTTCTTTCTCGAAACTTTTAAATATTCCCAAAAATTTATATAGCATCAAAAAAAAAAATTTTTTTGAAATTAATGAAAATTCAGAAATTGTGGACTTGAAATTAAAAACTCTGCAAAATTCAGTAAATGAAAACTTTGAGAAAAGAGAAGAGTTTCACTCAATATTGGTTACCAAAAATTGAATGACATACAAAAATCAAAAAATCCTTATCGATCTTGAATATTTCTATATTTTAGAAATTTTATACTCCTTATTATTGAAAGTTTTTCTAAATATCATAAATTTGGAGAACTGCAAAAAAATTGTTTAACGTTTTCAAAAATTTTTTATCAAATCCTGAAAAATTTTTAAACTAATTGAAATTGAATTTCTGTCATTTTTCGAAAACTTACAGCATTCACAAAAAAAATTTTCAAAAATTCTAAAAATTCTAAAAATTAGGATTATGTATTTATATTATGTGAAACGTTCCGAAAAATTTCTAGAAGTATGAAAATTCTTCTGTTAAATAGTCTCAAAAATAAATGTTTAAAAATTTAGTGGATTGAGTTCGTTTTAACATAGAAATACTTGTGAATTATTAAATTATGAATTATAATAATTAAAATATAAATTGAATTAAATTTAAATAAAATATAATAATAAAATAATAACAGTATAATAATAAATAAATATAAAAAAATAATAAAATATAAAATACATAGAATATAAATTCTATTAAATTACATAGAAACACTTGTCAATTTTTCCAACTTCAAACGAACCTAACCAAAAACTATTTTTGTGAGTTGCTCAAGTTTTATCAAATCCAAATTTTTCCAGACGTCCGATGAACATATTTAACAAACTTCCAGTATATTTACACAGTTTAAATTTTAACAGATGTTTTTAAATTCAAAGATAATTTTTTATATCCATTTGTATGAAACTCAAGTTTTAGTATGAAACTCAAGAAACCCTACAAGTTTTAAAAGAATTGAAGTCATTATAAAATCCAGAATCTTCTGAATTTCAAATAAATTTTATGAATACAGAAAATTTTTTACTTTGCATCCATATCTCAAAGCCAATGCTTGAAGTGTATCCTCTGATTTGAGTTTGACTTCGATAACTTCAATTTTTCGAGGTGTCGATTTTTTAATGCTTTTTGAAGACAGCGGAATCGCTTCTTCATCGCCGCTGATTTCTCCGTCGGAGTACAGCAAAACGTAATTTGGGGAGCCATCTCTTGTTCCACGATGATATACAGTCTGCCTAGAAAATGTTTGGTGAAAAACTATCCAGTAATTATATTATATAATATAATTATGGATTATATGTGACGCGCTCTGACAAAAGGGACCTTCTCGGCAAAAGTGAAAGTTTACACAGTGCACTGAGGAAGGCGTTGAACTGCCATTTAAGCCCATGTAAATTATTTTCTTCGTCAATTTATAGTTTGTTCAAGTACCATAATTTTGGAATTTCATATCGTGCCAATTAAAGTTTAGTTATAGAACTGATAGAATCAATCATAATACGAAAATCAATTTTTTGCCGAGTAGGTCCCTTTTCTCAGAGCGCGACACATATATTATATTGTATAAATAATTATATACAATATATATATATATGTATATATATATTATATTTATATATATTATATTAAATATATATATTATTTATATTGATATTTTAGATTTTTTATTATTATATTTTTTATATTTACATATTATATTTTTATTTTATAATATATATATTACTATTATATATTATATTGTATAACATAATTATAGATGGTAAGAGATTGTACGAAACGTCAAAAAAATTATTTTAGCAATGTTTTTGACAGCTGTCATGACTGCCAAAGTTTTCTGCCTTTAATATTCCATTTTTTTTCAATTATCTGTTTATTTTAGATAATATTTTTTTGAAATTTACCTTTTAAAAAACATCGATAAAATTTTTAATGTATTAAAACTTTCCAAGCATAAAATTTCACAATTATAAAATCTTTCGATGTTTCGTTATACGTATATTAGATCAATATTCTTTATTTAACATAATTCAGAATTAAAAAAAATTTTTTGAAACAATAAATGCTTTTTACAAAGATTTAATTCGAAACATACAAAACTTCCAAATATAATTATGGCTAAAATTTTATCAAATCTTAAAAAACGTAAAGAATCTTTTGTTTACATGGCATTGACATTTGTCTGACAGATTCTGTCATCTATCGCGTAACACATGTTTACCTCCATTGTTTTCGCTGATCGTTTTGCGTGTTGATTGGTTTTTTTCGCATTGTTTATCAAACTTCACTTATGCATTTTTCAAGTTCCCGTGAAAAATTTCCAGAAAAAGCTTTTCTACGTTCTCGTTCTCAATATCTGAGAACGATAATATTGAGAACGTTCTACGTTCTCAATATCACTTCTTAATATTCATTAAATCATTTAATTTTGCCTGGCCATGACGCCATTACTATACTTACAGAGTATGTGTACATATGTTATATCAAAACAAGACGCCATCTTGGTTTAATTCAAAATTTAAAAATGTAACAAATGTTTATTTTTAAACAAAAAAGCATCGATAACTATCCAAAGTTGAGATCCAAAAAATGTAGTAATTTTTCAGCATTTATTATTATTCTATTTACATGAATCTTCCAAATATTTTTTTTACGTATTATTTCAAATATTCTGCTTGTAACGGTCGCTCGGTAAAAAAGATTTCTGCACAAGTTGTCACAATTTTCGCGGGGGATGAACACATTTTCGGTTTCTCACTGGAAAATTCGATGATTTTCCTCGTAACGTGTTTTTTTTCAACTTCGGGAAGTGACCGTTTCGAGAAAATAAGGTGAGAACTTCGTTTACCTTTCTTTCTTTCTTTATTCATGTCTTGTTTATCAACAAATCCGTCGAAAACATAACCCCGAAGGTAAGGTGAGGGGGGCGGTGAGGGGAAACGGGGGTGGTATTGAGCGGGTAGAAACGTCAGAAAACTAAATCAGTATTTTGATGATAAAAACTCTATAATTTTGAAAGTTTTATAGCAACCCCTATTTTTTTTAGGTAAATAATATTTTCTTAGATTTTTATTTTATTGTGTTATGGAATTTTTGGACCTTAGGTTTAAAGATAAAAAAACTCCACTGATGTCGGGAAATTATTTGTTTTTTCTGGTGACCTTGAACTTGAGATGTATTAATCTTTCAATTATTCAAGTTGCAGTTGAACGAATTTATATTATATGGAAAATTCATTGGGTGACCTTGAACAGTTACATTTCATTTTACAGGGTGTCCCACAGTTACCAGGTAACCAAAACCTAGTTGACTATTCATAAAATTCCAAAATGATATTCCCTTTTTCATTTTTCACAAAAATCAAAATTAAAGAAAATGAATATCTTTTTTTGAAATTTTACCAATGAGCATGCCCAGTAAACATTTATGATTTCATAATGCAATCATGTGATATCATGTCATGTCATTGATAACATCATATTGCACGCATATGCTTTGATATCATATGATGTCATACAATATCATAATACGACAAGTCATGGTGAGATATCATATCACACTCCAGTGACATCATTTGACATCATGAAGTCATTTGACTGCGATATGATATCATGGTATGACATATCACGGCGTGATCAGAAATGATATTATAAATGTTTACTGAGTGCTTCTACAATAGTCCGAGATCCGGCTGCAAAATTTTGGGAGTATTTTGTACAAGACATTACAGGTATTTTGATAATGCATACATATTCTGTATCCACGACTGTAAA
>JAPYZL010002791.1:0-12679 GCA_030522825.1 Platygaster orseoliae | reverse complement strand
GTAAAAACTAGTGCAAGTATACAAGCTACAACTTTTATTGTATGGTTTTTACATGCTCGCTAAGATCCTGAATTTTCTGCTACTCTGATGCACTGGCCAGAACATTTTTTGTGATCAATATACCGAAAATTATCATTTTGGTAGCTTTTTTTTCTGCATTATGAATTAAAGTGGAGTTCAAAAAATTCGAATTTCAGACATGAAAATCTTGTATTTGATAATATGCTTACTAATTTCACTGCATCAAAAACATAATGCTCAAAAAAAAAAAAAAATTCCAACTTCCATGTTCGAATTTCGAAAAAATTATATTTATATAAAATATTGTACAAAATTTCAACGAATAAAAAGGAATAGGAACAGAGTTTTAATAGTCTGAACTTGTAATCACTGACAGTCGACGGGAATGGAAAACGTTAGAAAATCACTCGTTACGAATTTAATATTGCGCATTTTGCAAAACCCTTGAAAAAGGGTTGTTAATCAAGTTGCAATCTTAAAATTTAAATCTAATATACGTTTGAAATTTGCGAGAACACGAAGTTAACCGCCGAGACCGGAATGGACGCAATAAAAATACTACACGTTTCGACACACATAATTTTGAATTGTGAGAAAAATAATAAATATTTCGTAGAAAAATATTTCTAATTGTTTATCTTCTATTGTATAATAAAATTATACACAAAAACACCAGAAATAATTACGCGAGTTAATGATCAAATTAGAAATTACATCGGATAAATTATAAATAAAAATGGCTACTATATTTTTCATAAAGAATTAAATGTTCACGAACTCCGACATGCTCAAAAATGATATTGGTCTTATTGTCTATTGGAGGGCAGTTGACCCCCTGCCCCCCCTGTTCCGGCGCCACTGGCTATAAAGAATGTGTAGTTTGAGAATTAATTTGGAATATGTTCACTTGATCAATTGTTATTGGTAGACTATTTTTATTTGTTTAAAAAGTGAAATATAAATTACTTTTTTTTAAAGATACAAAATATTATTATTGTTATTATTTTTTACTATGTGAATATTCTTAATTAAATTCAATTATTCAAGTTTATATTATTCTTATATCATATTTTTTCAAAGATATGGTATGTTTACGATTTTTATTCCTTTACTTTTATTTTCATATTTTGCAAATCTACAAGGCTTAACAAAATGATGCAAAAAAACATTTTTAATCCATGATAAATATAAAATTACGTATAAAAAAAAAAATTTCCTCAATTAAACATGAAAAATGTTATTTGGGTTTCTTTTTTGCATTCCAGAGAAATTTTAACGAACTGCCATAAAAAAATGTACTAATGAAAAAACACCTCAGAATCTGTCATTAATCAATGCTTTCCACAAATGAAAAAACATTTTCTAATTGAACAAAAGATGACAAACAATAGCTATGTAACGTTTTATTTATATATTTTTTATATTTTCTCTTTTTCATTATGATATATTCTGAGTTCCAACACGTATTCTAAAAATGAGAAGGAAAAATCGGGAAATAACGTGAACATCAAAAGTTTACAACCACATACCAACAAGTGACACCAAACTTCGATATAAAAAGACACTTTCCCAGCACATATTCATGTGTATCATGAGGATAGCTATAAAATTAAATTTTATGTCCACTTTATCTCATATAGTTTAAAAAAGCAAATTCGAAATCTCTTGAATAAACAATAAATATACGTGAAGAATTTGTTATAACGAGTTTTTTCAACTGTTAAATCAAAAAATAAATTTTTTTACAGCACATTATTCAAAGTTTCAACAAGAAAATACAACTTTTTTTTGAAAAATAAATAAAAATTCTACATTTCATAGTAGCTTTTTGGCAAAACTGAAAACCTCTCTAATCCTATGAAATTCTTATTCTTTATTTTATAAAAATTCTATAAAAATATATACAAAATTTTTTAAACGAAATTTTAGCTCTATTCATCTAAACGAAAATTCGAAATGAAAAGATAACTTTTAACGCTTTCAAAAATAATTTAAAGAGCTGTTATTTTCAAAAAAATAGAATCAATTTTCGGGTTTTCAAAAATCAAAATTTGCATAAGTTTTTAAAATGAATCTTTTAAAAACTAAAAGTTTTCTTCTTATATGATTTTTTTGGTTCCCGGTTACTTTCCCGACTGAAAAATCCCGACAGATCTTTTACCCGACAGACCTTTTTTTCGACAAACCGTTATCCCGACAACCTTTTTCCCGACAGACAATTTCCCGACAGTCACTTTTCCCGACAACGTTTTCCACGCTGCGCGTTTGTGTTCAACCTGTTGATTTTTATATGAAAAATAGTTTTAAAGAGCTCAAACTATCCAACAAATTCGAAAATACACTCAAGATTATGACAAGCGATTATGAACAAAAGTAAAAAAAAATTATGTTGATACGTTAAAAGTAAGTAAGTAATGCTTTGTAATTTCTACAAAACATGGATTTTTCGTTTAAAAAAAAAAAAAAAAAAAAAAAAAAAAAAAAAAAAAAAAAAAAAAAAAAAAAAAAAAAAAAAAAAAAAAAAAAAAAAAAAAAAAAAAAAAAAAAAAAAAATGGAGAAAATTACAAAATCAAATAAGAAAAATCGTCAGGGGTTGCGAAACATACAAGGCTGAAATAAAAATACTCGAATACCTACAAAATTTGGCTTTCACGCATTATTTAAAAATAAAAATGTATATCGGAATAAACTATTGTGAAAAAAAAAATATTTTTGTCGGGATCATAATCTGTCGGGAAAAAGGTTGTCGGGATAATGGTCTGTCGGGAAAAGGGTCTGTCGGGAAAAAGGTCTGTCGGGATTTTTCAGTCGGGAAAATGGACGGTAATCAATTTTTTTATATTAGATAGGATAACGTCATAATATGGAAAACTATTTTACATTTCCTTGAATTCCAATTTTCTTGAATTGGCAAAATTTAAAAAAAGAAAAAAAGATGATAAAAAAGTTCTATGTTACAAAATAAACGAATTCGCTAGAATTACAGTTAGGTACAGAGCAAAAAATTGTTTTTTCTAAATTCCTTATCCTGAAAAAATTCTCCAATTTTAAATTCATACATACAAAAATTTTTCTCCATTTTTTTTTTTTTTTCATTCTTATTCTTTCCGAAACGACAAAATTTCCCTTCCCAACTACCAATGAAATAATCATCAAATTCGAAAAATAATATGCTCTTTTCTCCCCAATCCAAAATCATACAAATTTTCTTCCACAAAAACTCAACAATTCTCTTCATCTTTTTTTATTCTCCAGTCTTCTCGAAAGACCAAAAAATCTCTGCAGACAAGTAATCCAAGAAACGTAAGAGTACGAAGCACACGGTAACAGTGTAAATTTCCAAGCTGGCGTAACTTGCGCGTTCTATTTTGACTGTACGAGCCGGGCGACTATAAAAATGCGATTCTCACACGTAAATCACTGGCTCTAAAGAGATTCACGATCCCTCGACCAATCGAAGGGCCTCGCGCGTATTAATTCACCGGGCGCGCGTGTGAGCGCGCATCGGTAAATTATGTATGCAAGATTCGTGTTTGATGTTGTGGATCTCTTGGCATCGGAGGGCACAAGAAGCATTACGAGCTCCAGTGATTGATCAAATAACCGCGATTTGTGCGGGAAAAGCAACATGTGTCGCAAAGAATACATTAAAAAATTGTTGGAGAAACGTTTAACGTTAATGTACCATATCTATAACCATTAAAACTCTTTTCATAATCTATAACCATTAAAACTCTTTTCATACAATGTATGTGACATTTGCAAATCGATAATGGAACTTTTCCAACGTTAAGTTATGAAAAAACTTTTATACGTGTATCTTATGCTGAAGTAAATATTTAAATATTCTTATTTAAAAAAATATTTTTGGTTGCAACAGTGATAAAATGGGTTTTCCGTGCTGAAAGATTTACAGATTTCGCTATCACTCGTCTTTAGAAGGATGCACAGCGAGTGCAACGATTAATTATCCGAAATCTTGCCCAACGACGCGGAGGGTAAGCGCGGCATGGTCTTGAATTCTCGGTACGCCAAGTGCTATCGCACGTAATCGTCTGTTCCTCTGTGACTCGAGCAGTGTTGAGTGTCGCGCGTAACGCGAAATATGATCCCATGGACATCCTGGCCTACATTGCGAGCATTATATCGACGGGACCAAGATCGTGGTATGCGCCCCGGTATCTCATGGTGTTGGTGCTGTAACGCGAATACGAGAACAATAGGACCTATAAGACAGCCATTTTTATAAATTACTCGGGCTTGTGATTTATGCCCGTGATTTCGCAGCATTAAAGTTATTGTATGCAATATTTATCAAACAGAAAATACTTTGTAATTAAGGGGGTAATCTTGTTGACGGAAAATTTTGGGAATGTCAGCAAGAGAAAGCTTTCCAATTTTTGATTAGGGTACATTTTTCCAAAAAAACCATTTCCCAAAAACAGTTTTTCCAATATTTTTTCTTTCCAATGTTTTTTCCCCCGAAAAATTTCAATCCAAAGATTGTCCCTAAAGATTTTTTCCCGAAAAATTCAGTCCCAATTTTTTTTCCCCAAAAGATTGTCCAAAAAAATTTTTTGCTCAAAAAATTTAGTGTCAATTTTTTTTACCTCAAATAGAAAAATGAAGGTAAAAATGAAGTAAAAAAAAAATTTTGGTAGAAAATGAAAAAATACCAAAAATTTCAGTTTTTCAGTTGAAATCATACGAAAAAAAAATTCTGGGGAAAACTTATTTTGGGAATTAGAATGTCTGGAAAAAATGATTTCTGGGAAATTTGGACATTGTAAAAAAAAGCGTGGGAAAACTTTATTTTGGAAGAAAAATTATTAAGGAAAAAAGAATTTGGAAAAGAAGTTCATGAGAAACATTTTTTCAGGAAAACAATTTTGGAAAAAATGTCCCCCTACCTGTAATTTTTCTTGAACGGAGTTTTCCTTTTTTAACTTATCAGATTTTCAAATACAAAATGAATGTGTATTTCAGAAAAAATTTGTGTGTGTCTCTCAACTGCATCAAAAAAAGTCTGGCTCGATGGTTTATAGGGTTTTTTAAGTTTTACTAGAGTACAAAATGAAAGGAAATTTTATTTCCAATCTACAGTTAATTTATATTTATTCATTAACCGTTTCAAAACTTTGAAAAAATAAAGAAATATCAATAATTTCGAAATTAATGAAATTTTAATTTGTACAAATCAATATTAAAAAAATAATACACTGCGAAAAATTTCACAATAATTTTCTCTCCAAAAATTCTGGAAAACGTTTAAAATTTGGTCCTGATTTTAGATCTTGACTTTAGGAACTTTCTAAATTTTATGGATTTTACTGGATTTCCTAGATTTTACTGGAGTGAAAAGGCAATACAATTTTTTTTCCTATTCACAATTGATTTATACTCATTTATTCATCGTTTTAAGTTTTTTAAAAAATTCATAAAATCCAATAATTTCGAAATTCATAAAATTTTGGAAAAAAAGGAATCAACTTTAAAAAAAAAACAATGTGAAAAATTTTACAATAATTTTCTCTCTAAAAATTCTGGCAAATGTTGAAAAATCGCTTCAGATTTTATATATAACTAGATTTTCTAAATTTTCTGAATTTTCTAAATTTTACTGAATTTTCTCAATTTTACTTGAATAAAAAATACAAAAAAGTTTTTTTCTATCGACAGTTAATTTACACTTATGAATTATCAATTTTAAAAACTGTAAAAAAAAACATTGATAATATTAAAATTTATAAAATTCTTAAGTGTAAAAATCAATTTTTCAAAAATTATGTACTGCAAAAAATTTTACAATAATTTTCCCTCCAAAAATTCTAGAAAATGTTTAAAATTTTCTCCAGGTTTTAAATATAACTCGATTTTCTAAATTTTCTAAATTTTTCTCGATTTTATAAATTTTACTGGAGTTTAAAATATATAAAAGTTTTTTTCCCATCTACTTTTGATTCGTACTCATTTATTCATTATTCGAAAATTTTAAAAAATAAAAAAAATGCAATAACTCTGAAATTTATAAAATTTTTCTATTTACGAATCAATGTTATTAAAATAATACACTGGAAAAAATTTTATAATAATTTTCCTTCCGAAAATTCTGGCAAACGTTTAAAAATTGCTCCAGTTTTTAGATATAACTCGATTATCTGAATTTTCTTCATTTTCTAAAATTTACAGGATTTTCTCAAATTTACTGAAGTAAAAAATACAGAGTTTTTTTTGAAATCCACAATTGATTTAAACTTAGTAATTTACCATTTCAAAATACATAAAAAAAATTTTTAATCATTTTTGAATTAAAAAATTTTTCAATCCACAAATCGATATTCCAAAATAATATACTGCAAAAAATTTTTTTTTATTTTCCCTCCAAAAATTCTGGCAAGCGTGTAAAAGTAGCTTCAGATGTTAGATATAACTCGTTTTTCTGAATTTTCCGAATTTTCTGAATTTCACTTTCTAAATTTGACTGAATTTTTTAAAATTCTACTCAATTTCCTCACTTCTACTGAATTTTCAAAATTTTACTGGAGTAAAAAATACAATAAAGTTTTTTTTCCATCCACAACGGATTTATACTCATTTTTTTACCATTTCAAAATTTTCAAGGAATAAAAGAATATGAATAATTTCAAAATTTTTTAAAATTTGAAGTGTAAAAATCAATATTATGAAAATATGCACTGCAAAAAATCATAAATAATTAATTTTTTCTTTAAAAATTCTAGCAAACGTTTCAAAATTGCTCCGGATTTTAGATACAACTCTCCTGATTATCTTTATATTTTTCAAGTATACCGAAATAACCAGATGTACAAGTTCTGTTACCGAGAAAAAATTTCATGAAACTTGTTTGCAAAATCACAACTGTTTATCATAATCACAGCATTACATACGCATTGTTTTTGATGAATTTCACGGAATTATACCGAAATTCTGATTTACGTTCTGCTTGCGAAAACGTGAAATCGATGAGCTAAGAAATTCCTCAATCATTTTTGATTGACATGGTGAAACGCAAAAGGTTTTTCGTGAACAACGATTTTGCAAGTTGTTAATTGCTTTAATTTAGAACAGTAAAAAAAATTAATAATTTTTTTACTGTAAACCGAATTCTGATAAATTTTAATAAAACTATATATAATAAATATGTATGTATGTATGTATGTATGTATGTATGTATGTATGTATGTATGTATGTATGTATGTATGTATGTATGTATGTATGTATGTATGTGTGTGTGTATTTATGTATAAAAACTATGTATAATAAATGTACATATCCAAAAATGACAGCTTTTTAGAAATACTGATAAAAATAAGTTCGAAAAATTTCCATAATTTATATAACTTGAAGAAAAATAAGTAAAATTCTCTAATTACTTCAAAATCCGATGTAATAAAAAATTTTCCATCAAAAGTAGAAACTTGTTTGCCTTTTTGACTCATTTAATTTTAATTCACACACTCCGTAGTTTCTCTAATAAAATAAAAGTTTATTCATAATTGGAAACGTCTCTTCTAAAATAATAGCCCATCCCTAGCATATTAATACAGAAGCACAAGGCCAGCAGAGCAGGTCTATTTGGCGCGTGGAAAAGATAAGCGCATTAACTGTTGGTGTTTTTTTTCGAGAATACCTCATTATTTCCGAAATTAGCATATAAGTTCCCAAGGATAATTCAGATTTCATTGGTACAACATATTTTAAACGACTCTAACCCAACATAAAAAATAACTCGTACAAAACAAGTATACGTCAATGCCCCAGAGACCTTCAAAAATAAATTTCAATATCACTCCGAACTTTTCGAAAATTTTCTGGAACGTTCTCAAAGAAGGTTTATAAACACAATACAATAATTTCACAAACGACATCATCGTAATAGAAGCCGAGAAAAATTCTCCTCCGGACAAAGACTTGCATTCAGAACATCGTAACCAAGTTAATTTCATCATACGTAGCGTGTAACTCGAATCCAGGCATGGCAAACGGTAAACAATGTAACCTAACGAACAATCCCAAGCGAAAACAATCACAAATCATCCCAACAAATCCACTGAATCAGAATCACATCAATCCGCGAATTTCACGCAACTGCCCATGATTCGAACTTTGCCTATAACACGTTAATTGCACCTATTAAACTGGATTGAATTTCGAAACAAGCTTGTTTGTCGGCGAACAAAGCTTGTGAAAGAAAGAGTTGATGGAAGAGATGATTTCCTGTCACGTTTTCGGAGAAGGATAAAAAGCTTTTTAAATTTATCGCTGATTATTTCCTTTCCTCCGGAGCTTTATCTCCTTAAGCCGGAAGTACTTATTCGTGGATCTCTCGAAATCGAAAGAGCATATTGGGTACCTCTCATTTTTCGAGCGATCGCGTTTGAATGGTAACGAGAAACGTGTTAATAACCTTTTTTTCGCGCGCTATATTCTTTATGTGACTTTTTTATATGCTAACGACTGCGATCTGGTTCACGTCCGGGTACAATTTACACGTGTTACGCATCAATCCGCTTTCAACAAGTTTCTTCGAGTAGGGGAAGGTCGATTTTCGGGTGATCGAGAGGAGGGATTTTGGGGATTGAGGAAGAAGTACGTGAGGAATGACAGTTATTATAGTCGTCGAAAAATTCACACATACACTGGAAGCTGAAAGTAATTGTAAATTTATGATTTTTTTTTTTCATTTTAAAACGTATTTTACATTGAAAAATCATACTATCTTTACAGATATGAAATTATTGATGTGAAACGAAGTTTTTATGAAGGATTTACATGTATTTTTTTAGGTTCTATATGTGATTTGGTATACTAAGATAAAAATATAATACTTTTTACTGTATAATATAGTAATGGTGATTGAGATGAAATATTGCAAATTGTATGGAAGTGTGGTATAGTAATACTTATGAAAAAATGTAGATATTATGGCCATGTAAGGTCATTTTCCACATTTTGTATATTAGGAACTTTTATTTATGAACGTAAAATTACAATATGGTTATTAATTTTTCATTTCTATTAACTTCTAATTGCAATATTTAACGTTTTACTATACTGTATGGTAAAAATTAATATATTTATTACTAAAGTCCTATTTAATATGAAATAATAAAATAATATAAAAAAATGTGAAAAAAATGAATAATATTTTAGATTTTATAATATTTGTAGTACACATTATTAATTTTTTTTTCTTGGTGTAGTGAAAAATACTTATGTTTTTAACAGTATCAATCTGAGGAAAAGGCATATCAATTTTCAGGAATAACGATTACAGAACAAAATTTCAAAATTGATTTTTTTTCATGTTATGCATAATTTATTTGGTTTTTTTGCATTTTTAATAATTTAACAGATTCATATATTCTTATTTCTATCAGTTTAATAAACTTTCATATCGAAAATTTTTATAAACACAATGAATGCGAAAATTTCTGATACTATTAGTAATTTTCGAATTAGTTCAGTTAATTGACATTAAAAAGAATTTTAAAAACACATATTCACGAATTTCCACATAGATTTTTTGAAATCGATGTTCCATAATTCAAAGTTATTTGGTATTTTTACAGATTATATATTACACAGTTTTTGAGTAATTTTTATTAAACACTCATTTATTTTATTAAGTTATGAGTTATTTATTCAATTGAAACAAATAAAACAATAAGTGAAAACAAATTTTATTTATCTAGTTGAAATAATTACATTTAACTAATTTAATCAATTATTTATTAGGTACTTTTCATAACATTGTTATCAACAATTTTTACTACATTTATATTATTTTTGTTACATTATTATTTCAAATTTTTATTACTCAGTTATTTAGTATTTTTACAGATTTTTGAAAAAATTTTAAACCACGAAAATGTATTGTATTTATGGGACTAGTATTATACTAGTGTTTTTTAATTAATAATTTAAAGAAATTTCCGCACTATTTTTGTTGGTTTATTGAATTCTCGTACTCTTATCATTGACTATATCGAGTTCTACGATTCAATGTCATACAATTTACAATTTCGTAGATTTCTCATACAATTAGTATTTTACATATTTTTACAGAAGCAATGCAATTTTGAAGATTTTGTTATATTTTCATGGATTTGGGTAGATACATCTGAAATTTGATGTTCGAAAATTCATAATTAAAATTTTTTTTTACACCTTTATCAACCTTTTAGAAAACTTTATAATAAAAGATTATGGTATGCTATACACTGCTTACATTTTTATTATTTTTTGTTTATTTTTCGTTCTTCATGATGATTTATAGGTTTTCCTAATATTTTTCATGAATTCTTGAATTTTCGATGATCACTACATTGACTTCTGAAGTTAAATTTTTAGGAATTATGGAATTAAAAAATTTTTATGAGTGTAATGCATTTCTCAGAAAATCGGATTTTCGCATATTTCAAGAACATTAAAATGAACTTTGTGTCCATTGAACGCTCAAGTTGAAATTTTCATAATTTTGCAACATTTAAGTTAAATATGTGTTGATTGTTCAATGTACGTTAAACAT
Organism: Platygaster orseoliae; assembly: GCA_030522825.1. Classification (NCBI taxonomy): domain Eukaryota; kingdom Metazoa; phylum Arthropoda; class Insecta; order Hymenoptera; family Platygastridae; genus Platygaster; species Platygaster orseoliae. Next base: position 2,104 of record JAPYZL010002791.1, on the reverse strand, counting down.
GTAATGTTAATAATAATAAAATGAAGTTGTAATCAAAAATAGAGTAAAAAATTGAAAAAAATCGAGTATTTCTCATTAATACAAATAGTTTTGGCCTGCAGTATAGTTACCGATAGTGTCTCAACCATTCGAAATCTAACTTCAGTGAAGTATATTATCAAAATTTTTTTCTATTTAACTATGACCAGATCAAAATTACATTTTCTTACTAATTTTAGGAAAAGAAAAGTATCATGACACACACTGCAAAAAAAACTTCCCATACATAATTCGGAAATTTTCCATACTTTGTACGTATCATTTATATACACGTGTAAAATTTTTCTCATTCATAAAAAATAGAATTTTTTCGTAAAAGTATGGAAAAAGTTACAAACTTGCATAAGAAATTTTCTGTATTCTTAAAATTCCCATACATTATGCAAAAACTTCCATTCACAAGTATAAAAAAATTACAATTTTTTTTCACATTCTAGCCAAAACCTTTTGGCAATAGTATTCAATAATTATAATTCTATAATTTGTCCGAAATTAAGGTTTATGTAAGTGAGGAAAAACTTCTCGCACTGAAATAGTTGGGAATTCATTAAAATATACGTTTCGTTGGCGAATCGATCCGCGGAGTGTACCGAGACCTGAGAAACTCCTTGGAATTCGCGTTTCAATCTTTGGAAAGTGCAAGTTGCCGTGCAAAAGTCGAAGGTGGAAAGCTCCGCGGCAAAAGTGGGGAACAGTCGGCAAAACCTGCGCTCCTGGGGCAAACTGCGGGCGCATGTCCCTGGGTGATCCCCCTCCAACGTTGCACTCGACTCGGACGACGATCAGAAATGAGGGGCCTCGAACCATCGTTATTCATTCCTCCATTTCTGAATGCACCTTGAAACTGATCAATAAACATTCGAAAAATCTACGAAAATGGTAAAAAACTATTATTTCCCCGTAAATTGCAAGGAACCCTGAATTTTTCAGGAGTATTTTGAATTACTAGTTTTAGAGACAAATGGTTTGGTTACAGCAACCACTGATTTATTAAAATATATAAAAGTTTTAGGTAGTACAACCAAAACTTTCGTTATGACAACCAAAGCTTCCAAATTGATTTTCGACCAATGACTATAATATAACTTTATTTGAAAAATCCAGGTTCTAAATAAAATTTAACAATGAGATGTAAATTTTGATTCCGACAAAATAGTAATTTCATTGTCCAAAACAGTTAAGTAAAATAAGATGTTTGTTATATTTTTATTTACCCGCAGATACATAATATTCACCATAGGATCTTATAGTTATTGATTTTCATAAAAAGAAAAAAAAGGTGATATTATGAAATTTTTTTATAAACTTATACGAAAAAGAAGTTTTCAAAATTTATTTCGGAATATTTTCAGAAACAAAAAGAAAAAACTACACTTATGTTGAAGAAGTATCGAGTGGATGAGCTAAGCTGATTCTGGGTCCATTGATCCTACTATGGTAGGACAAAAGAAGTTTCACAAAGTGAAATTTTTGATTTACTATTTAATATATACAAGAATTTTTTAGTTGAAATGTAGTAGATGAGTAGATAAGCTAGGCTGGTTATGGCCCTAAGGATAAAACCATCGTACCATTTTCAAAAAGAAGTATAGTATGTTATGTACCAAACGACATAACAAGAAATTAGGTTTCAAAATTCTGTTACAACTTTATTCATATTCTGATCATCGGTTGAAAATCTCACAAGGAAGGTATACAGGGTTGTAATTAGGGTAGTAACTATCGCAGGAAACTTTAATTATTTTATAACGAAACTTACCATTTTTCTGCCTTGTCGCCCGTGTCGGTCGTTATTGATATTTTTTATGTGTAATATTTCTCAACGCTTTTGCAAAATAATCACTTAGAAAAACCTGGTCGAAAGTACGAGTAGATATAAGAATGTTCGTTCCGATAGATTTGTATAATCATCATCCGCTATTACGAAATAAATGAACAAAAAATCCTCCTTCTTGAAAACAAGCAATCAAATAGATATTTATGCTACAAGGGAGAAAAAGGATGATTCCAACGAGTGCAAAGTTTGGGCACGAGCGAAGCGAGTGCGCAATTGCACTCGTTGGAA
>JAPYZL010002744.1:0-16627 GCA_030522825.1 Platygaster orseoliae | reverse complement strand
AAACTTCTTTAAATCATCCCTGAAAAATAAGAAGTGTTGTAAAAAGGTGCCGTTATGTAATCTGCGGGGCGGCGCAGGCTTGCTTAGTTACGCTACTGGTACGGATGGTAAAAGTATCAATAACTATGGATATTTATCAGTAAGGAGATATATTATGAATAAGTATCAGTAAGGTTTCGGTGTTCCTGATAGTAAACTATCAAAAATTACTTTGGAAAATAATGATTTTTTTTAATCGCTTTATTTTCGCCTCAAGATTAATGTTAAACAATCTTTATCGATAATTTAATCATAGTTTAAAAATGTTTGTGAATTAAAAAAATAGGCAATAATTTCTGAAACGTCAATGAAAGTCTCAAAAATTGTTGCATGGCATGAATATTTAGAAAGTAGAAAGATATTGTAGATAATTATAAAAAATGAGGATGTTTAATGTATTTCGAAACACTATAATGAAATTCAAAAACTTTTAAAACTTTCTGGAATTCTGATAAATAACAGGAATTGTAATATTCACAAAAACTGCAAGAATAATAATAACACGTTTATCGTACGGAGATCATTGATAATTTCTAAAATTTTAATAAGAATCCGAAAATTCCAAAAAAAAAAAAAAAAAAAAAAAAAAAAAAAACAAAAAAAAAAAAAAAAAAAAAAAAAAAAAAAAAAAAAACAACAGGAAAACAAAAAATTCGAAGAATCGTCAAAAATTTTCGAAAATCCAATAAATGTGTGTGATGTTAGGGAATATTAGTAAAATTTGTGGACTGCGAAAATTATGACATCTGCGTAATATTTAAAAAAAGGTACAATAAAAAAAAAATATTTTCAGAAACTAAAAAAATGTTTTTTCTCATACGGAAATCGTCAATAATTATAAGAAGTCAATGAGAGTCTAAAAATTGTTTTACATCACGATCATAAATTAATTGTAGAAATTCAAGAAATTCATAGAATTTTGGAAAATCATGATAAAGAGTAATGACACTTTTAAAAAATCCGTAAAAAACTATGGAACTTACTAGATTTCTTAAATCACTGAAAAATAAATTTTTAAATGTACGCCAATCGTTGATAATTGTAAAAGTTTTTGTAACAATTTAGTTGATTTAAAATTTCGAAAAAATGAAATGAATCGAAATTTTTAATATCAATTATTAATTTATTTTTATAAATTACTCATTTATCATTTATTATGTAAAAAACCACAAAGTATTTTCCAGTTGTCTAAATTAGAAGTTTTTTACTATGCATTTTTATAAATTTTACGACTATTAGTAAAACAGTAATCTATGTAAAATAAAAGAGTTAACATAAAATTCTAGGCTTCAGGAGAAAATGCTACTGTTCTCATTAAATTTTTTTTCATTTCATGTTCTTCATTTATATCTAATTTTTTTACTTAACTGTACCGTAATTCCCAATGTGCACTTCTAAATCAAAAAAATATTGAATCATATTTTTATTCTTCTTCATAAACAATTATTAGAAAAATATTTCTTAGTTATATGAAATAAATATTTTTTGTATACAAAACCAGGATATACATAATAAATAATGTTTAAATAATGTTTAAATAATGTGTAAATAATAAAATATGTAACCATACAACATAAATGAATTTTTGAATACGCTACCCTGAAGCAATGGTGGAGAAACTTATTGATATTTACTGATATTTATCAGTAAGAAACTTCAAGCTACTGATAGTTATCAGAAAGGATTTTTGTTGATGCATCCCATCCCGAAAATTAGGTATAAAAAAAACGTTAACTTTTCATGAAAATAATTTAGGGAAACAATCTTTTCACGATTTTGGATATATATGCGTTAAGGAGTGCACAAAGTGGTAATTATAAGAACTGCAAAAATTTTATATTATATTTTATATATAAAAATCAGTATGTTGGTGTCTTTAGAAAATTCAACTACTTACGTAATAAAACGTTTTGTCTTTAAAAAATGTATGAATTTGGTTATTGTTTTTGCTTAAAACAGACATTATTAACACAACTTTGATGTAGATTTTTTCTTACCTGGTTCTTAACTCAAAAAAAAATTCCAGTTTCTTCTGCGGCATTCCACATTTCAGATTCCCAAAGATTTTCGTCTTTCCAGCAATAATTTGATAGAAATTACTTTCTCATGATTTTAAAATTCGTATTTTTCAATGTCTTAAATTTTTATGACTATGCTCGATAATGATAAATGATAACTGACTGAAACGTTGTGTAAAAGAATAATCATTTTCTTAACTGGAATTCATTCCATTGAAAGATATTTATTAACGTATCTCTAATCGTTACTTGATGCTTGAATAAAAAAAAAATTAATAAAAATCTGAATTATTCCGTTTTCAGATTTTTCATAACTCAAAAGTCTGTATAAAACCAAAAAAAACAATGAAAAAAATTGCAACGAACCCTAATACATGTTTTTACTGCTTACCAATAGCACTCTCAATCGTTCGATTACAACAGGAAAATTGTCGAAAAAAAAAGAACAGCAGCGTTGAAATTTTAACTTTTTAATCGTAATAATAATATCAATGAGAGTGTGGTAATAAGAATAATAAGAATTATAGTAATCAAGTACAGATATTTTTTACACGTTATGTATCGGTGGACAAAAGTGTTCGCGCTCGTAATTACACCTACGAAGGATGAACTACGAATATTTTCGGACTCTTATACAGGTACAATGCGAAAAAAAATTGTGGGCAAATAAAGTTATACGTATCTGCAGAGTTTACGATATGAAAAACAACGTGATTTTCGTATCTCTGAAGGAGTCGTATCGCGTGTCGAATGAATGTCAGTAAGAACATGGAAACGCGCGTGCGATCATTGCGTAAACCTATGCAAGTTGAAGAATCCAATATTCGAACATCGCGTATTGCACGAGAGACATATGAACTCGTTCCATATTCAAATTCAAAGTTAACAAAATGGCTGTAATTTTTTCTATGTATTTCTCTTCCTTTGTAAATAAATGAAGTTAAATGAAGTTTAATTAAGTAAATTGTTATAACTGTAGCAGTTTTAATAGGTGAAATTTTTTTCATTTATGAAGGAATATGAAAAAGTCCACATGCCTACTCTGTCGTTCTGTATAATAATTTTCGACTTATGTTAGTTTGCGAATTTTCCTATCGAGTCCTGTTGAAAAGCGAGAAACAATCGCCCACGATTTATCGCTATTGTAGGCAATGTACGTATCAGCTGCCATTTTTTATTGTTTCTCAACAATTTTTTTTTAATTAAAACTGGTCAAATTTTTATCAAAATTAGATTCAGATGTAGTAATCAGTTGAAAATTGTCAAGTGTTTTTTTAAATATTTTTATCTGTTGCTTTGATCGTACACATTTTTTAACTAAACCATAAAAAAACTCAGCTGATTCGACATGAAACGCCCTGATATAGATATTTATACTTGAGATATCAATAATATTCTTCTCATATATCCATATATTAATAATAAAAACTACGCAGGAATTTTTACAAAATCTACTATCTAAATGGATTTTGTACACAACTTGATAGAACTTTCTTTATTACATTCATCTCGTTATTCTTCTCACCAATTTTCCCTTTTAGCCCCCTCCCCTCCCTGCCCCTTTTATTTTGCTTTGGCTTTTCGCGACTAATACGAATTTAGATACGCATATTTTGCTTTTTTCCTCAATAATTTTCTCATTCATGACTTTTCAGTGACGAAAGTGCAAAATAAATAAATAAATCAACATCGGGACGTAATAGAGAACTCCTAACATCACAATTTTTCCACAACTTAAACATCGCGAGCGATCGTTAACGAGTAAGAAGATATCGCTATATAACAATCGCAGTAACAATTTAAATACTGGGTGTCCCAGAACTTGATCGATAAAAGTGCTAGGTGTTATGAAAAAAAAAGAAGAGAAAAATTCATTAGAATTCTTATGGCATTTTTTAATTTATGATCGAAGACATTACAATGAGAAGGAAATACATTTTTTTGGAATTAATTTTGCTATTTCGTGATTATTTAGATTTAGAGCATTGCGATTTTAAAGCTAAAACAATATGCTTTTTTTTAAAACTACAGATGAATCTAAATTATGGAATTCTATGTATTGTAAATTATTTATTATTATTTTTCATCATGTCGTAACTGCTTAACAAAAATTAAAATTTCTATTTGGTAATAACTTTTTCTTTTCAAAATTGTGGATATTGAGATATTCTTATAAAGTATTTTTGTTGTTACACTCTTAGTTTTCCGAGTTGATAATGAATTATAATTTTTTGTAAAAAAGGTTATTTTCTATTTTAAAGTTATTTTCAGTTCCCAGTTTACTTTTCCTAGTCTTTCGAAGTTTGGAATACATATATTCGATCAAGTTTTGGATCACCCTTACGAATTATGATGAGATTAATTGACAGCCATTACAATATGTCCGATGACAATGACAATGAATAATTGTTCTCGAAGCTCAACGGTTTTATGCTGTAGCGCAGCAGAAAAAAAGTCTTATAGGAACTAGCTAAGACCGAAGTTTATCCTATTCAACCGCGTCTTTTCTGTTTCCAACGGATATCATTGACGTAATCAACGCACTCGTTCTCACGTTTTGTAGTGCGAGAGTTGTTGGAAATGAGCGGAAGTGTACAAGTTTTATCACTTTGTTTTGTTCTGAAGAGTGAAATTCGAGCCTTGTACCCGTACTCTATTTGTTTCGAGAATAAGTCCATATTTTCAAACAGATGCAAACTGTAGAACTGTTGTTCTCTTTTGTGAGAGAAGTACATGGGAAAAGAGATATTTCAACTGGTTTTTAAACAGAAAAATATTCAATAACTTTTTCTTAAAAACAGCTTCTTACCGTTTTTTGAATTCACCATTTCGATGTTCAAAATCCAAAAACCATCTCCAAAATCAATATCCACAACCATTAACTCTCGCACGAAAAACAACGCTAACGAAGATCCCTTCCAATAATGATCAAGCACCCCGACCCATCAACCAAAGAAACCCAAAACAACTTATCTCCAAAAGCGCTATGTGGAGACCTCTATAACAGGTTCTATCACCGGCTCCGAAGTGTTGTTATTCAAAAGTTCCTTTTTGTCCCGGATTTTGAGCTCGTAAACGTGAGAAGAAGGAACCTCTTTCGGGTCTTCTGGTGACAGACGATCGTCTTCGGCGAGTGGTGAAACGTCCCCATCATCGCTTTCGTCGTCATCGTCGTATTCCACGGCCTTGGTCTCGCAAGAATCTAGTAACCGAGAAGGTAGATACGCAGGATGATGCGACAATCCATAACCAGCTTCGCCACCATACGCTACTTTTCCCATAAACGAGCGAATTTCGTCGAAATAAGCGTCCTCGCGCTCGTTCTCATTGCTACTACCTGGAGAATCAGCGACGGCGACGACACCACTACCGTCGTCGGCCTCGTGCTTCTTCAGATGGCGGTCGAGGTTCGTTTGTTGGCCGAAGCATCGATCGCAGAGGGCGCACTTGAAGGGCCTTTGTTTGTCGTGGATGTTGCGCACGTGGCGCTGGAGGTTACTGGAGATGCTGAAGGAGCGCTCGCAGTACTTGCACTTGTAGGGCTGTTCCCCGGTGTGGGTGCGCAAGTGGCGTGTCAGGTTGGCTGACCTTGGGAAGACCTTACCACAGAATTTGCAAGAGTACCTGCAGAAGACCAAAGACTTTACATTTGAAACAAACTAGAACAGATCAACAACCTACCTGTCTTTCATCTTGCCGGGACCAGGATGCGGCACAACAGAATCCTGAAACTGCTTGACCCCGGGAAACCCTCCAAGTGGTGTTCGCGCCATCAAATCGAAACCTCCTGGATGCCGAGGAGCCCCAAAGCCATTCATCAAAGACCCAAAAAGCGGAAACCTGTTTGGATTCCCAAACGGTGGAAGTGACGACAGAAGCCTCGATTCCGGAGGGCCACCACTCATAGGGTTTGGTCCAGGAAACGAAGGGAAACCACCTCCTGATGAAGATCTATACATAGCTTCCAAGAACATCGGATGGATAGGTCTAGGATACGCCATATGCGGAGATGCCGATTCCATAGAGATCTGTGGTTCCTTCTCCTTCACCGTTTCCTGTTCCGGAGTCTTCAGCCTGGGCACTTTCACAGATGTCTTGTGCTCTTCTTCTTGATGAAGTGGTGGTGGTACCGGTGTCACCGGTTTCCTCTCAATAACTGTGAATGGTCGTTTCCTCTGAACCCTCAGATCCAGTGGTTGATCCAGGACTTGAGCCGTTGGCCTAAGATCCTTAGGGGACTTTTCTTCATCACCTTCAGAAGCTAAAGTCGAAGTCGCTTCCTCGGCAATTGGCGGCGAGACCTTGCTAGGCCTCGAAGGAACCCGAGGTGGGGTAAATCTGTCCTTCCTAGCGCTCTCACTTGGTTTCTCTGGAGCAGGGGGTGGCGGGGGTTCCTCTATCTTCGGGGGGTTGAACAGAAGAGGATTGTTGAGGAAGTGAGAAGCGTTCGGGAAGATTGCGGGGTAATGGTAGAAATGTAAGGGACTTGGTAACGCAGTCACTTGAGGCCGGGGGTACACAAGGAAAGGACTCGGGGCCGCGGAGCTTGGCATTTGGGGCATCGTTGTCGGATTTGAAGGTGCTGTTGAGTCACAGAAGCGCTTGTGTTTGGATAAAGAAGTCCCTGTGTTAAAAGATTGACTGCATTTAACGCAAGTTATTTGGAGTCTGCAATCGGCGTGCATGCGTTTGTGTCTGCAGAGATTGGAGAATTGCGTGTAGGCCTTGCGACAGACCTCGCACTTGAAGGGTTTCACGGTACTGTGGATGTGAGTGTGTTGTTTCAGACCAGAACTTGTGGCGAAGGTTTTTCCACACTCGACACATGCGTGGCTACGGGCACCAGCGTGGTGGGTCCGAATATGGCGCTGCAGGTACGAGTGGTCTGTGAACACCTTGGGAGGAAGTTTCTATAATTAGCGACATTTGGGAATTTTTCAAGTTGTGAGATTGGAAGAAGTTAACGCGAGTTAGAGTAATTAAGAGTAATTACCTTCGGGCAGTTCTCGCAAGAGTATTTGCGTAGGTCACCGTGAACGAGGGCACGGTGTCGTACGAGTAAGGGTCGCCAAGAGTAGCCTCTTGGGCAGGTTTCACAGCGGTGCTGGTCTGGAGGGTAGCGGTGACAGTTGATTAGATGAGTGTCCAGTCTGGAAATGAAAAGACTGTCATTAGAACTTTTCATCAGAAAACAAGTTCGTACAAGACTTTCGTTACATGTGTTGATGGCCTTTTTGATGATGTCATAACTAATTTTTTTTTAACGATTAGAACGTGAGAATAATAGGTAGGTATTTTGTTATCTCATCAGTTAGAGAATAGAAGCGTGAAAACTTTATCACGATAAGATGTGAGCCTCGTCTTACATAATTTTTAATTAAGGTTGATCAAGATCTGGATTTTAAAATGTCTATAAGCATAACTTGTATTTTTCATTATAGCTGGAAAACATGATACCGTATATCAATCTGTATTATTATCGTTGATTGTTTATTCTTGTCTTCTCCAATACATGATTGTTGAAAATTTTGCAGATAAATATTTCTAATTCCGTATTAAGACCCTCACAATATGTGTGATTAGATGATGTTTTTCAAATCTTGACCATAACAGCCTTAAGTCGAATAAAACATAGTCAGTCATAATAAATACCATCCACGTTATAGATAGTGACTCTACAATGTGTATTTCCAATGAATTACATTTCCAACTTATCTTAATATAATGTCAATTCCAGCTAAATTAATGTAATTTTTGTAAACTTTGATGGGAGATGATAAAAAAAACCACACGGACGCTGTTTAAGATCAGTCAAACAAACATTTATCTCATGTTCTATGAATTTGACGCAACATTTATTTAGGATATATTTCTTGAGAGTTACACAAATTTTTTGCACTCGAAGATGTGAAATTTTGAAATAACATACACAATATGCATAATGAGCTCAGATGGCATGAGTATGCAAAAAAATCAAGGAGTATGCAAATGCATATGAGTACTCGCTCTGATAATCAAAAGAGTCAACTGTTTTGTTTGCTTTTCACAACAAAGCCAAACAAGTATCAGAATAAATTGAGCGATGGCTGTCTTGTGACGCGAAAGAGGAATAGAGGCATCGAGTTTACAACAGTCCCGAGGAGCGTGTCGTGTGAAATCTATTCCAATGGCGTAGTAAGATAGTGCCTTCGTGGTGGAAAGCGCCAGATGAGCTGGGAGCACGCGACGTCGATGATGTATGCAGGAACAAGTACTTTCGTACCCCCGAAACTGGATCCCATCCGGAATTTCTAACCTAACAACAGGTGATCCCTACTTTTCGTCGCCCGTGAAAAGTCAAACGCGTCAAGCTGTTTCGCACGAAGGGAAACACTTTGCGTGAGATCCGAGGAAGATAGGATTCGATGAATAATCGACAGCTCAGTTAGCGACCATTATTGACGTCGAGAATGATAAGATATTTTCTGTTAATGTGAAAACAGATGCTGTATTTTATGCGAAAAAAGCTCGTTTTGTCTGAATTGAATGGTATAGAATTTCCTAAACTGTAATTTATAAAAATATTTATTCATGATTTTAAGGCTATTGCAAATTCTATTTTTGATACAGTTTTTGTGAAAGTTAAAAAAACAATATTTTAGTTTTAACGATTTTGAAATTTATTATATAACTTCAGGATATTTGATACTTTGTTCGTATTCTACTCAGTTTCAATTTTGAAAATAACATAATAATGCCTTAGTATGGAAAAAGTTTTATATTCAAGTTTTAAAAACAAAGTTCGAATTAGTTGTAAATTTAGAGATTAGCATTTTCAAATACTTTCTTTACTTTTGTCGAAATCATGCAATCTATATTGTGTGGTAAAGTTTAGTCGATTGTTCAAATGCTGACATTGAAAATCCACTTGATAATTCAGATTTAAATCATTGCGAAGGAAGATGTGATTATCATGAAAGAAGTGATACTTCGATAAAGATTAGATAATCGGTTATAGAGCATATCTTTTAGATTTTTCCTTCATTCTTTTTATTAGTGCTTCTATTGTTTTTTCGAAAACAAGCTAAAAAACGCAGTTTAATTGAGTTAGTTATAATTATTTTTAATAATTTATTTTCACATTTGGTTCTTCACAGTGATGTTTCAATGTATTTTTTTAATTGTAGATTTGAAGATATATTCTTAAGTTCGGTTTCTGTCACCAAAAAATGAGATTTGCATCATAAATCAATAAAAAAAAAGTTTCGATCCGGAATTTAGAGGAAACGTGCAATTTTTTACAATGTCTTTAACAGTATTATTAATAATTCATACAAGCTGGGATATTTATTTTATTATTTATATTTTGAGAATATGAATTTCATGTCTTTCTAAGAAGTATATTGAATTTGCAATCGACGTTTCTAGGTTCTGGAGATGTTGAAAAAAACTAAAAAAAATTTTTTTACCTAGATGAATTTTTTCATTTCCTTTACATTTTCAGTAATATGTTCGCGATGTTTGTGATGTCTTTGAAATTACCAACTTATTTAATTTTCGAATAAACATGTGTTCCATTATGCAAATGAAAAAAAATAAATTCTCTTAAAATCTGTCTGTGTGAAAATTTATAGAATATTCATAGATTTTTCTTTCTTATATTTTTATCAATTAGTATATTATCATTAAAGACATCACAGATCAATTAATTGTTTAACCCTACATAAATTTCAAATTCTTGAATTTCACGTGATTCTCGTTTGTTACTCTATAACTTAATAATAATCTATAAAAATAACGTTTGAAGCTTTGTATGTTGACAGTTATTTTGAAAAAATGAATTAGAGTGTTCAAAAAATAGCCCTAGAACTCCCATTGTGAGTAAACATCTTTTCTTTTAGTGTAAGTCATAATTTTTTACTAAATATTTTCCAAAATTATTGCCACTTTGTAGACTAAAGAAAGAGGAAACATTTACAAGTAATTTCAATTTATTACGAATGAACTGAAATCAATCTGTGATTATATCATCATTAATTTTACAATAAAACATGTAGAATTTGTGTGTATTATTTAAAAAAAAAAAAGGTGTGAAAGTGTAAAAAACTTAGTATTTAACGCTTGAAAGTTGATCAGAGTTAAGTTTAAATGTACTTGCATCAATAAAAGTCACGAAAAAAAAAAAAATTAGAGAAAATATTGTAAAATATTTCAATAACTAATTCTGTTTCCTGCAATTATTTAAATGAATGATTTTTCAACGTAATGAAGTGAGTTTCAAATGTAATAATGATTGAATAATTTACAAATTGACAAAACAAATACATTTTTAACGAATGGAAATCGGGAATATCTATGTCATTATTTAAAAACACTTGAGATTATGCCACAAATTAATTTTCGAGTTTCACTGTTATGAAGCAAACGAAACAAGTACTGTTACTTACAGAAAATGAAATAATTATCGATTTTAAACCCTTGGAAAACGAGATCACGACTTTCACTAAAAAAGGCCTCAATCCTACCAACTCAAACTAAAATAATATGATTTCAACAATCCACATAATCTGCCAAAACTCACTGCCTAATAAAGTAATCTTCATTATCATTTTCACAAAATTTCCTTAAAAATGATTGAAAAAAATCAACTCACGAGTCCACGTGGTGAAAGGGCTTGTCGCACACTGCGCAGCGAGTCTCGCTCTCACCCTCGTCCTCGTCGATGTTAGCTCCAAGCAGGGAAGCTGGAACCAAGAAAAAGCCCTTTCAGTCACATCCAAAACAACTCCCGAACCGACAAAAAAGCAGAATTAGACACGAACCTACTCCAAGTCGCGTCTGTGTAAAAAGTAACTCGTTTTAATCGCGAGCTGAACGTCCGAACTGATTGCCCGTTTAATCGGAGAGATCGAATCAACATTAATCAGTTGGAGAATCGCGATAAACGAAAATCGGAGAAGACGCGAGTCGTGGAAAAGACAATACGGCAATGATGATCCGAGCCATAAAATAAAAGTCGAGGTTAGTGGATGATTCGTGGTGCCATTGGCGGACCGAGTCGAGTGGACGGCAGCCAATGGAAAGGACGAACCGGCTTTTTCACCCCCCGCAGTTAAAATCAGGAAGTCAAGGAATCGCGTTCGTCTCCGACCAAATGACGCCGGCTAACTACCCCCGATAATGGCCCTTTCCACTTCCTCCTCACATGCACTCTCGTAGCACGGAGAGCCATTTCATTGAGGGTCAGTACAGGGATTTTCAGGTTATGGGGGAAGGAATCGATAATTCTGTGATTGACTACTTATTCTAATATCATCGAAAACCAGCTTTCACAGTATTTTGCATTATAACAAATTGGCTGTGTTCATGGTTAAAATTTTTGTTATTCGTTTTGGCCTAGTTGAAGGGTAAAAACTGGAGGAATAGGGTATATCAACGAGAATTCTTATTGATAACTATTAGTAGCTTGAAGTTTCTTATTGATGAATATCAGTAAATATCAATAAGTTCCCCTACCATTACTTCAGGGCAGCGTATTCAAAAATTCATTTATGTTGTATGGTTACATATTTTATTATTTACACATTATTTATTATCTATATCCTAGCCTTGTATACAAAAAAATTCATTTCATAAAAACAAAGAATGTTTTTGTAATTTTCGTTTATGAAACATAATAGAAATGTGATTCAATTTTTTTTGATTTAGAAGTGCACATTGGGAATTAGGGTACAGTTAAGTAAAAAAATTAGATATAAATGAAGAACATGAAATGAAAAAAAATTTAATTAGAACAGTAGCATTTTCTCCTGAAGCCTAGAATTTTATGTCAATTATTTTATTTTACATAGATTATTGTTTTACTTGAAGTCGTTAAATTTATAATAATGCATTGTTATAAAAATCCTAATTTAGTTAACTGAAAAATATTTTTGTGGTTTTTTACATAAAAAATAATAAATGTGTAATAATTGATGAGGGATTTAATTATTAATAATGAAAATTTCAATTTGTTTCAATTTTTCGAAATTATAAACCAACTTAATTGTTACAACAACTTTTACAATAATGAACGATTGCCGTACATTTGGAAATTTGTTTTTCAGTCATTTAAGGAATCTAGTCTATCTAGTCTATAGTTTTTTACGAATTTTTTAAAAGTCTCTTTAATCTTTATCATGATTTTCCAAAATTCTATGAATTTCTTGAATTTCTACAATTATTTATGATCGTGATGTAGAAAAATTTTCAGACTCTCATTGACATTGCAAAATTATTGATGATTTCCGTATGACATAAAACATTTTTTTCTTTTTCTAAAAATGTTTATAATGTTGTACCTTTCTTTTTTAATTTTACAACAGTGTCATAATTTTTCGTAGTCCACAAATTTACTAATATTCCCTAAAATCATTCACAATTATTGGATTTTCGAAAATTATTGGCGATTCTTAGAATTTTTTGCTTTCATGTTGTTTTTTTACGAAATTTTTGGAATTTTTATTTAAATTGAAAAAATATTGATGATCTCCGTACGATAAACGTGTTGTTATTATTCTTGCAGTTTTTTCTAGTATTACAGTTTCTGTTATTTAACAGAATTGAAGAAATTTTTTATAATTTTGGAATTTTATTATGGTTTTCCGAAATCCTTCAAATTTCTTTATTTTATATAATTATCTACAATCATTAAAATATTCCAAATTTCTAACTATTTATGGCATGAAATAATTTTTTAGATTTTCATTGATGTTTTAAAAATTATTGGCTATTTTTTTAATACACAAAAATTGAAAACTATGAATAAATAAGCGATTGAGATTGTTTAACATTAATCTTGAGGTTAAAATAAAGCAATCGAAAAAATCCTAATTTAGTTAACTGAAAAATAATTTTGTGGTTTTTTACATAAAGAAAATGATGTTATTTATAATAATGAATAAAATTATAAATGAGTAATAAAAAACAATAAAATAAATATTGAGTAATAAAAATGTCAATATTTTGAAATTTTGAATCTACTAAATTGTCACAAAAACTTTTACAATAATCAATGATTACCGTACATTTGAAAATTTATTTTGCAGTGATGTAGGGAATCTAGTAAGTGTCTATAGTTTTTTACGGATTTTTTAAAAGTCTCCATAATCTTCATAATGATTTTCCAAAATTCTATGAATTTTTTGAATTTCTACAATTATTTATGGTCGCGATGTAAAACAATTTTCACACTCACTTTTTAAAATGATTGACGATTACCGTACGAGATAAACCATTTTTTCATTTTCTAAAAATGTTATTTATATTGTACCTTTTTTTAATTTTACGAAAATGTCATAATTTTCTGCAGTCCACAAATTTTACCAATATTCCCTACTATCGTTCAAATTTATTGGATTTTCGAAAATTATTGGCGATTCTTAGAATTTTTTGTTTTCCTGTTTTTTTTGGGGGGGGGGGAATTTTTGGAACTTTATATAAATTTTAGAAATCATCAATGATCTCCGCACGAGAAACGTGTTATTATTATTCTTGCAGTTTTCATGAATTATACAGTTTCTGTTATTTAACAGAATTTCATAAATTTTTTATAATTTTTGAATTTCGTAGTTTTTCGAAATTCTTCAAATTTCTTTAATTTATATAATCATCTACAATCTCTAAAATATTCCTAATTTCTTACTATTCATGATATGAAACAATTTTTTAGACTTTCATTGATGTTTTAAAAATTATTAGCTATTTTTGTAATCTACAAAAATGTTTAAACCATGATTAAATTAGTGATAGAGATCGTTTAACATTTATCTTGAGGCGAAAATAAAGCCAAAAAAAATCATTATTTTCGAAAGTAATTTTTTATAGTTTACTATCAGTTACACCGAAACCTTACTGATACTTATTGATATATAATATATATCCTTACTAATAAATATTAGTAGTCACTGATACTTTTTCCATTTAAAAAGTTTCTTCTTAAATTTCTGACATTCCTTTAGCATCCCAATTTTTTTTCAATTTGTGAATATTTTTTAAACTACCTCCTGATTTTTGGAAGTATGAGTATTTTCCCATTCACGTTAATTCTCTTCAATAACTTGTAAAAACGCAATTTTCAAAAGTCGACCACATCCTTGTTGTCCAAACACACACGACAGGAGCTGAAAATTAGTTGTGGATAGGAAGATGATTACCGTTCCAGCAGGGGGTCTTGCATTGTGCCCGGTTCCCATGAAGGTCCGTTGGGGGCACGTCGGCAAAAGCCATATGGTTGCACAAGTGTACTACAGGAGATTTAAATAACCGTTGCACGTCGTCTCGATTCATCCCTTTGTTCCATGCAAACAATTACTTGTAATTATAACAAATTTTCCGAAACGAGTGAAATTTGCGTTAATGATTCGCAGGAATGGCAGGTGTCATTAAGGAATTAGAAGGAAAAGTAATTTGTGAGGTTTGATGAGGTGTAACGTTTCAATTGAACAATCAAGCGATTCGCTGAAAAAATTATAATTATGTAGTGTTTGCGAATGATGATTATAAGGAAGAAGGAACAATGTTATTTTGTAAAATAATACTTTTTTAATGGTAGAATTTTGTTCAATGGTATAGAAAGTATAGAAATAAATGATTGTAGTCAGAAAATTAAGTCGTACTTTTTCTTCCCATAAAGAAAAACAAACTCAAACAGACAAAGAAAAAAAAATTTATCTTCTTTGCACATTCTTTAAAAATGCACCTAAGCCTTGTAAACTTAAAATAAACTTATTTTAATATATACCTAGTTACCCTAAAAAAATAACAATCTCTTTTTAAAAAATCACGACATGTATAAATCCTGCTGCCAAGTTTTACCAAAAGTCAAAACACTCAAATCAACCTTCCAACAAAATCCAGGAGATTCCTCCTCACACGATAATAAATCGTTATAACAGATAAAACAAAAATTATTCCACGCAGAAGCGACGTTGTGGAAAGTCAACACGTGGTATTAGCGCCCCCCAGCCGAGGGTCATGTGTCCGTACCCTGGGAAAAAATAACGGCAATCCTCGACTCTTTTGCGTATCAAAAATAGAAGGAAAACATTTTTTTTCTCGCACGATGATTCCGCGAATTTTCCCGAAACGCGTCATTAGCCCGATGAATCAGATAGGGCTATCGCGCGACCTGGACCCCCCGCCCCTTCGGCGAAAAAAAGTGTCGCGTGCCCTTTGTGCGATACCCCTTTTTTTCGGCGTCAAACGCACGTACACGCGATTTTCTCCATCCCTGGTTAGGCGCGTGTTAATGGACAATGCGAGTCATAAATTATCGGTGCTCTAATAGAGCCGTTCGCGGGGTGGGGAAAATCCAGATAGATACGGATCGCGCGTTGGGGAAATAATGAACGACGGAAAATCGGGAGCGTCGTTTATATGTGCGATCGCGACAGTTGTTCGCACGCCTACTTTTGTGCCGCTGTCGGGATGATGTGGTTCATCATAGGACTTTGCTGGATGATAGGGATTAGGCATAGGCGATACGCATTGATAAATCGGGAGTTTTTTGTGTGGACATAAAATCAAGATGATCATGTAATAAACTCTATTGATATATACCGTTACAATAATAAAATGATTTAATTGACTTATCTTTCAAGCTTTCGGCACCCGTTGCAAAATCTACTATTGCTACCAAAATCCACACGGAAAAATCTAATGTGGTTAAAACATCGAAATTGAGAGGTTTTCGACTATAAAAGATCTAACAACCTCATGATTTTGTGCATTAACATTTTTTCTAGCTACAGTTACTAATACGGGTAGTTTTACCTAATTGTGTCTGTATGTTTCAGATAGTTGCATGAACTATATACAAAGTCATCATTGCAACCTTATCCAGCAACATCTATTACGAATGTGTGTGTTGACTTACGACGCTTACAACTGCTTACAACCGCGTTTATTGTGAATGTTTAGTGTCACAAAATGAATAAAGAATGCGAGGAATTCCTGTAAACTATTGGATTGGTGAGCCTCGTCAGAGTATTTAGAAGAAAATTCTTAATTGATTGTTATGGACGTGCGCGATAATATATATGCATCGATATAAAGGCCAAGCAGATCATGTTTTGAGGTTTGGATGTTTTGTTATTAAAGTATATGGTTTAAAAGTAAACGAACGACAATCATGATTGTTCAAATATGTTCAAATCAATGATATGACTAAAACATAAATAAATAAATGAATAAATAATGATAATGATAAATTAAGCCACGCAGTAGTTGTCATACAAGTACAATCAAGTGACTGATGCACCTACATCGCAATTGCATCACAGCTTGTGTGGTTGTCACACCCGCACAGTAGTTGTCTTCCAAAGAAGAGTAAATAACACCATTGCTGTGGTCGTCACAACCACATCTAATGTTGGGGAAAATGTTACTATTTTTTGTTGTCATGGTTACCTCAATTGAGCATGCCATAAACTTACTGTTTTTTCAGTGTACTAATCTATATACGAGGTTTGTTCAAAAAGTATCGCGAATTTTGAATTTTCGCGGGCTACGTATGTTCGATTTTTGATCTTTTGGTGGCGTTATGTTGGTAC
>JAPYZL010002722.1:0-20236 GCA_030522825.1 Platygaster orseoliae | reverse complement strand
CCGAAAAACATCGCGCGAGACCCGCGAGACACACGATAATCAACAATGAATGACAATGAGCAACAATGACAATGACATCAGCTGCGTGCACGGACGCGTGAATAAGCGTGTGTTAGTAAGGATGGCCGCTAACCTCACCAGCCAATCAGCGCATAGGCAAGTTTGCCACTCTCTTCCTTGAGGCTCTCTATTTACAGTATTGTATTATTCAAAATATTCGTATTGTAGTCATTGGCTTATGGTATATAGTATAGTTTTAGTAAAACTCATAAACGTATAATAATACTTACAAAAAAATGTTGAAATTATGATCATGTAAAGTAATTTCCCATATCTTGTATGTTGAGGAATGTTATTTCCGAAAGTAAAAAATACAGTATCTTGAGTATTTTTTTACTATATATCTTATAATTGCGATATTTCACGTTTTACTATACTGCATGGTAAAAATAAATATATTTATAGCTCCTGGCGAAACGTGTGCAACCATTTTTAGTTGAACATGGCCGCCATTTCGTTTAACGGTCGCCAAACGACCGTTAAAAAAATGGCGGCGCGTCCCTCTCGGTCCCTCTCTCTCCTCCGCCACCCGACGCGAAATTTCCCGCCAGTCCTAATTAGGGCCTTTAATTCCGGCAAATCGTGAACACCAATCCAAGCATGCACCAAAATTTGCAAAATCGGACCTTTCGTTGCCTCGAAGTTTATAATAATCCATTGTAATCCATATTGATAACGTTTATTTTCCACTCGATCCAACACTGCATTCAATTTAGGTTGCACTTGATTTAGTTGTCGCACATTAAAAAAGAAAACACTTTTGTATGAAAACGATTAATAAACGATGAAATAAACGACACAAAGAACGCGTAAAAACGTTCGGAAACACGCGTTAATGTAAACATAGTCATATATGAGCAGCAATTACCAGTTTTATGCAAGCGTACGGACCGGAAATGAGGCAATCGGCTGCGCGCGCATACACAGCAATTTTCAAATTTAAAATAGAGAAATTACTAAATTAATATCGATCGATTTTGATTGAAATCGCGGGGAATTCTGTATTACAGTATTACAGAGTTCTGAAGGGATAAATTACGATGAGTAAAAACACTGAGAAAAATAACGAATTTTTGTCCGAACATTTAATTTTGATCTTGTATTCATTATCATTCTTCTAAGTATTAAATTAAAATTAAATCATCACAAAATTTTAATTAACTAATCAAAAAAAAATAATTAAATAATACTAATTTTATTGTATAATTAGTAAATTTCAAATAAAAAAGTAATAATAAATGAAAACAAACTATTATAATAATAATGAATAATATATCAATTAAAGTGGTCATAAATAAATAATATATAATACAACTAAAATATGAATAATTTTTTGTATAACGCCAGGCGTTAATCGAATATCAATAGTAAACAAAACTTAACAAAACCAACGTTACTATAGTAACTAAACAATAAGACCTCGCGTTTTAATTGTAGGAATCCAATTTTTAGAATAAGCTTTTTTTATACTTCTTTCATCATTCGTGCTTGAAAACCTTATTATTTTGCAAGAAAAAGTAATAAAGTATATTTGGAAAATGTTTTTGTCGCAAGATAAACTGAAACCTCGACATCGCCCCGTAAATGTTGTGGGAACGCCTAATATTCCTTTTGGCCACAAACTAAAAGAACCCAAAAAAGTCCTGCCGCATACGAAAATACCACCAACCGTCACATTTCTGGGAGAACCGAAGGAAAACGAAGAAGAAAAAAAAGAATTTAACAAATTTCTTGCAAAATCGGCTTTCATAAAAAACACAGACAAAAAAATTGCCCGACGAAAGTATTTTGATTGTATCGAAAAAGGTAAATTATGAATTTCCCAAATAATTTTCTGCGTTCCGACCATTTTCCCGAATCCCTTATCCCGAACAGCCTTTTTCCCGAACGGTCATTTTCTCGAAAGGTCTTTTTTCGAACGGACATTTTCCCGAAAAACAATTTTCCCGAACGGTCTTTTCCCGAATCCGTTTTCCTGAAGGGTTTTCATTTTTCCGGAACGGGAAATTTTCTTATCAGCCTAGAAATGCCATGGTTACGCCTTTACAATTTTTAAATTTTAAAATTTTAATACAAATTTTTATTTAAAATTCAAATTTTTGAATTTAAAAATTAAAATAAAATTTACAATTTTTAAATTACAAAATGTATACAATTGAAATAAAAGTGAAATTCCAACCGAAATTCGGAAAATAATACTTTCGGGAAAATTGTCGTTCAGGGAAAAATACTTTCGAGAAAATGGCCATTCGGGAATTAATACGTTCGGAATAATGACGTTTCGAGAAAATAGTCATTCGGAAAAATGACCGTTCGGGAACGTGGATTCGGGAAAATGACCGGGAATCAATTTTCTGAACCCCACGAATTTTCTTATGAGTAAACTTCAGCAATCATTTTCAGGCACAAAAGAGTACGAAGAACAACTCTCGAAACGTCGTGAACAACTTTCAAAATTGTTGAATGAGGAACAAATTGAATTCGAAAAATTACTTGAAATAGAAACCAGAAAAAGTGCTTCTGAGGAAATCCAAAAAATGGCGAAAATCAAGGAAGAAGAAGAAAAACGAGAAGCGGAAAATCGAGAAAAACAAGTCTCAGCAAAAAGGGTGCAACAGTATCTCACACGTTGCTCGCAAGTTCGCGAAATATTTGCAAAAAAATCAGCGTTCGATACGAAATTTTCCAATCTCGTTCAAGCCGAGGAAAAAGTTTTGAGGCGAAATGCAGAAATCGAAATCGAGTCGATTTGGCACGATTTGAATTTGAAAGACACGGAGGAGAGAAAGTTGAAAGAAGAAAATGAGAAAAGAAAAAGGAAAGAAATCAACTCTGAGGTTGTTGCGAATCTCGATAAACAAATTCTGGAAAAAATGATGGCTAAAGAGGAAGAAAAAAGGGAAAAAGAAAAGGAAAGACAAGAATTAGAGAAATTGAATGAGGAAATTCGCAATGAAAAATTCGAAAATTTGAGGAAATGCGAAGAAAATCGAAAAAAGTTGAAAGAAAGTTTGGAAGAGCAATTAAAAATTGCGAGGAGAAATTTAGAAAAACGAGAGGAAGAGGAAGGAAAGACGAATCATGATTTTTTATTGTTGAATGAAGAAAAGGAAATTTCAAAACAAAATTCTCAGATTTTGAGAAATGAGTTATTGGCGTTTATGCGGAGTATGAAGGTGAGAAATTCGTTTATTTGTATTCAAAAATCCACCAACTTAATTCCAAACTCCATGAATGAAATTTAAAAATATTTTTAATTTTTTAGGAATTTCGTGAGCTGGAGGCTAAAAAATCCGCAGAAATGGACGAAATAATAAACAAAACTGCAAAAGAAGCCGAAGAAAAAAGAAATATCCTCAAAATGCAGGAAAAAGAAGCTCGAGAACGTGAATTTCAAAAAACACTTCAAATTCGCTCAGATCAAATAAAAGAAAACGAGGAAAGAAGAAAACAGGAAAAACTTAAAAAGGAACAAGAAAACAAATTATTCACAGAACTCCTGAAATCTCACGAACTCGCATATTTACGCAAACATCAGTCAGAAAAAGAAAAAGCTATTCGTTACTCTCAAGAATTAATAGCCCAAAAAAACCAAGTCAAAATCTTAAGGAAACGCGAACAAGAGGAAATCGAAGAAAGGTATAAAAAAGATATTGAAAAAGAAAAAGAGTACGAAAAAATGATGCAAACGTTATTGAACGCGTCCAACATTTCTGGGCCTTGCAATAAAATTCACGACTCAAGCACTCAAAAAAAAGCAGTGAAAATTTCAAAGGCTGAAATCCAATCGTAACATCTAATAATTTATTTGGTTACGTAACTTGCAATACAACGATAGAAATGTATTACTTAATGTTAATCCAGATCTCTCATTTCTCCCATGTAAATTTGTTTGTCGCTGGATCCGGAACAAACTGAAAAAAAAAATTCAATAAATTCATGTTTATCCGTGAAAAAGTGAATTTACAATTTTTGTATTTCATAATATGCATAGGAATTGCAAAACATCTTGTGGGAGTTAATAAAAAAATATGACAAGTAAATTTTTTTCTTTTTTTGAAGGGGTCTGAATGAAAGTTGAGCTTACTTATTGGTTCTTTGGGATGAAAATCGACTGAGTTGATTGAGCCGTTGTGACCAGGAAGTTTGTAGAGAATTTTGCGACTTGTAGTGTCCCAAACGTAGTGCATTCGGTCAGAAGAACCTGCCGAAACTTTGCTACCATCCGGGGACCATGCGCATCTTAGCAAGTTCTGAAAAACAAAAATTATGTCATGTTCATAGATTTCGAGATATCAGGATTAATTCTGTCAAGAAAATTTATTCTAAAATCAGTGTTTTCAGCCAAATTAGTATAAAACGGATTTTTTTAAGTCTTGTGAAATTTTGTGGACATTTCCATTATTAGTGAAAACTTTTTCGTACTTTATTTATTTTCTCATAACTTTCAAAAAACCTTGTGCAAATTTTGAAATTTCATCAGTTTTTTTCACTATTTATTTATTTATTTATTTATTTATTTTTTTTTTTTATTTAAAACAAAAACAACGGGTTTACACCCAACACAGAAAACCCACCATAATAATGCACATATACATAAAATGAACAATATCGATCGCAAATAACGACATAAAAGAGCAAAGTAAAAACAATAATATATCAAGTCCATTAAATGAAACCAAAAACCCCTATCACTTCCTCTATATTATGAAAATTTTATTTTTATAATAAAATTATTTTGATAAGTCTTTAAAAAATTGATTAAAAGAAATATTTTCAAAACAGTATGTTACATTTTATTTAAAAATTTGTTAAAATTGTTCTATATTGTCTTTTACTCTTGATGGTTTTCTGAACTTTTGCCTCTTTTGGACATTTTTAGAACTTCTCACAATTTTGTAACTATATTTGAAAATTCAGAATTATGTTTAAAAACTTTGTTCTACGTATTTTCAAACGTTTTGTAAAATATAACATGAATTATGTTTTTTTGAGATTATAATTTGAAATTTCATCAGTTTTTCCACAATTTTTATAAATCTTTAAAAAATCGATTAGAAGAAATATTTTCAGAACAGTATGTTACGTTTTATTTATAAATTTGGTAAAATTTTTCTATATTGTTTTTTATTCTTGAAGGTTTTCTAAACTTATCCCTCTTTTAGACATTTTTAGAACTTCTCACAATTTAGTAACTATATTTGAATAATCTGAATTATGTTTAAAATTTTTTTTCTATGTATTTTGAAACATTTTGTAAAACATAACATGAATTATGTTTTTTTAAGATTATAACTTGAAATTTCATCAGTTTTTCCACAATTTTAATAAGTCTTTAAAAAATCGATTAGAATAAATATTTTCGGAACAGTATGTTACGTTTTATTTAAAAATTTAGTAAAATTTTATTATATTGCCTTTTATTCTTGAAGGTTTTCTGAACTTTTGCCTCTTTTAAACATTTTTGGGACTTCTCACGATTTTGTAACTATATTTGAAAATTCATAATTATGTTAAAAAATGTTTTTCTATGTATTTTTAAACAATTTATAAAATAGACCATGAATTATGTTTTTTTAAGATTATAATTTGAAATTTCATCAGTTTTTCCAATATTTTGATAAGTCTTTAAAAAATCGATTAGAAGTAATATTTTAAGAACAGAATTTTACCATTTATTTAAAAATTTGGTACAATTTGAATATATTGTCATTTTTTACGGTTTTCTGAACTTTTGCCTCTTTTAGACATTTTTAGAACTCCTCACAATTTTGTAACTATATTAGAAAATTCAGAATTATGTTTAAAAACTTTTTTCCATGTATTTTCAAACATTTTGTAAAATATATCATAGAAAATGTGTTTTTTTTTTTAATTATAATTTAAAATTTCATCAGTTTTTCCACAATTTTAATAAGTCTTGAAAAAATTGATTAGAAGAAATATTTTCAGACCAGAATTTTACGATTTATTTAAAAATTTGGTACAACTTTACTATATTGTCTTTTATTCTTGAATGTTTTCTGAACTTTTGCTTCTTTTTAGACATTTTTGGGACTTCTCACAATTTTGTAACTATATTTGAATAATCTGAATTATGTTTAAAAACTTTTTTCCATGTATTTTCAAACATTTCGTAAAATATAACATGCATTATGTTTTTTTAAGATTATAATTTAAAGTTTCATCAGTTTTTCCACTATTTTAATAAGTCTTTTAAAAAATCGATTAAAAGAAATATTTTCAGAACAGAATTTTACGATTAATTTAAAAATGTGGTACAATTTGAATATATTGTCTTTTTTTTGACAGTTTTCTGAACTTGTGCCTCTTTTAGACATTTTTAGAACTCCTCACAATTTTGTAACTATATTTGAATAATCAGAATTATGTTTAAGAACTTTTTTCTATGTACTTTCAAACGTTTTGTAAAATATAAAATGAATTATGTTTTTTTAAGATTATAATTTGAAATTTCATCAGTTTTTCCACTATTTTAATAAGTCTTTTAAAAATCGATTAGAAGAAATATTTTCAGAACAGTATGTTACAGTTTATTTAAAAATTCGGCACAGTTTCACTACTTTGTCTTTTACTCTTGAAGGTTTTCTGAACTTTTGCCTCTTTTAGACATTTTTGGGACTTCTCATAATTTCGTAACTATATTTGAGAATCCAGAATTATTTTTAATAACTTTTTTCCATGTATTTTTAAACATTTTGTAAAATACAACATAAATTATATTTTTTTTTTTTTGTTATGTTTCATTTTTTCCTCCAAATGAGAAAAAACATAATTTTCGATTTATTTTGCAAACTTCGATATAACATTTAAAAATTCCCTTCTGTTTGCTAAGATTTTGTAATAATAAATGTTCATTACATTTTATCGAATCAAAATTATAAAATTTTCAAAAATTGAAAATACAACTATCAGAATACATTTCTACATCATTGAAATTTCATAAAATCAAAATATGAAAATCAGTATTCATGTTGATACTCAAAAAGTCAAACAAAAAGCGTCCTACTTTTTCGAAATTATGCTGATGGCCCGTGAAAACCTTAACGCATCTCTCATAAGGTGCATAAGGCTTGACGTCCCAGATCCTCAAATTATCGTCCATCGAGTTTGACAAAACATAAGAACCGTCGGCACTGAGACTCAAACCAGTGATCGTGTCCATATGGCCTTTCATCTTATAAAGTAACGCATTTTTCCTGATGTCCCAGACTTTTATGTCATTGTCGATGCCGCCACTGATGACTTGTTCCGAGGTGTCATTAAATGTGACAGCTGTCACTTGGTAAACGTTGTTCAGTGTCGTGCAGTGGTTTCGAATTCGAGGGTCCCAAATTTTTATTGTGCCGTCGTCGCTGCCAGAGCAAAGTTGAGTAGGCCCGCGACGAGCGCCAGAAACCGAATTAACGAAAGACGTGTGACTTTTCAATTTTTTTACTCTCGTTCCAGTGATTATATCCCACAAACCGAGGGTCATGTCGGTGCTGGCGGTGTAAAGATGGCTGCCATCCGGGCTGAAGTGCATTTCCATGACTGCGCCACTGTGGCCTGACATTACCGAGATGTTCTCGCATTCCCCGTAGACGTTCCATAAAACTGAAGGTCGAAAAATTTTAGGAATTCGGAAACTTTGGGGAATAAAGGGGCCGTATATATAATACGTCACGCACTTTTTAACAATTTTTAACCCCTACTTCCCCCTACGTCACGTCACACTTGCGAAATAAATGTATTTTAAAAACCATTTATAATTATTTATAACAGTAAAGAGTTATTGAACAATATATTTGCTGACTCAAAAAAAAAAAAAAATCATCGTTATTTCAAGAGACTTTTCCATGAATGGAATACTAATTATCAATGTTTAGCTAGAATAACAAAAAAAATTTTTTTTTTAATTGTCGCAACCCGAGGATAGATGAAAATGAAAAACTAGAATTTATCAAAACTCTAAAAATCTAAAAAACTTTAGGTCCTGAAGCATTGATTTCTATAAATCTAGATAGACATTATTAGAAATACGATAAAATCTTTTAAATCTTACAAACTCAGAAGAAATATTAAAAAATAAAATTCTATGAAAGAACTGTTTTTTGAAAAATCTGAAAAAATACTAGATCTTTAAAACTACAAATTTTTTAGCATCAAATTTTGAAAAGCGTATGAAGCAATGTATGAAAGTACTAGAAAACTATACAATATTTTATAAATACTGAAAAAAAAACACACAAGAGATCTTTAAAATATTAATAATCATGGAGACGTAATTTTCCTAGAAATCTATAAAAGTACTAAAAATCTATCCAAGTTTGGATTATAAAGCACTGAATTCCAGAAATCTATAAAGCAAACTGCAAAAGACTATAAATCTAAAAAATTATTATAAAATCCTGTACAGTTTAATAAATACTAGAAAACATGTAAGAAATACTAGGAATCGTTTAATACAATCAATAACTATGTAAAGATAATTTTTTCAAAAATGCATACAATCTCAAAACCTAGAACATGTGATTCCTGAAATACTTATAAATATATTTAAAAAAAAATACTGAGAAGGCATGGGAAAAATACCGTTTTTGAAAAATCAATTAAAATAATTACAATCATTGAATTTACAATACTAAAGCATACATTCTAGAAATCTAAAATACGATAATATAATAAATAATGATGTAAATAATATTTATGAGTATTTTAAAAAATACATTTTCTTGCACATATATTATACAAAAAAAAGTACGAGAATGCATAGAAAAGATACTGTTTTTTAAAAATCAATTATAATAATCACAATTGTTGAATTATCAATACTATAGCATCGAAGTACTAAAAATCTATCAAAGTTTGGATTATAAAATACCGAATTCCAGAAAACTATAACAATCTGCAAAATACTAGAAATCTAAAAAAATTGCTAATAAATACTAAAAAACATGTAAGAAATACTAGGAATTGTTAATTATTGATTAACTATGTGCAGATAATATTCTCAAAAATGTATATACGTAACCTTGAATCCTTGAACATGTAATTCTTAAAATACTTTTAAATATACGAGAAATGACTACTGAGAATGCATATAAAGATACTGTTTTTTTTTTCAAAAATCAATTGAAATAATTACGATCTTTGAAATTTCAAATAGCATCACATTCTAGAAATCTACATATATAGCAATCTGTAGAAATACTAGAAATCTACAAAAATACTAGAAAATACAACAAAATGTTATGAATAGCATACAGTACGAAAATTCTAGAAACCTATGAAATGCTTCAATTATGTCTAATTATGATTTTCTCGAGTTATGAAATCCCGAAATAAATATATACAGGGTGTGTCACATTTCGCGGAAATCCTTGACATCATGGATTCCTCGTGAAATTCCAAGACAATTTTCCCTTATGTTCCAAAATAATATTCATTATATTCCAAAATAATACATTCACAATGAACGAAACATTTTAAAAATACTGTTACACACTTCTACCAATTTGTAAAACTGAAGAGGATAAACGAGCTTAATCATGGAACAAATTAAATTTGTGAATATACGACATGTGCAACGCTGTTCCCCTCCCTCTCCTTTATAGCATGACATATTATACACACAACCCCAAAGAGTAAAGGATTCAAAACTTGTGAATTTTTAATGAGCGTTCAAAAAATGGACGAGTAAATTTTGGATTTACTTCAAAGAGTGTATTTAAACTGCAATTTAAAGACTATTGATAAGAATAGAATTTGTTCATTAGACAAAAACTAGAACCAAAATCTTTTTTTGTTTTTGAAGTCCTTGGTTTTGCTTTTTCAAGGAAAAGAATAAATTATGTAATGGAAATAATAATTCAATATAGTTTTAGTTCAAAAAGTTACATATTTGTCTATCGAATCCACTAGAAGCCAAATATTGTCCTTCAGGATGGAATTCCACACAGAAAATGTCCCCTTGGTGACCCTCCAGCAACATTATTGGAGACATTAACGACGAAGTTCTGGCCGGGCCCTAATGAGAAATCCATCTTTTGTTATTTTTTACTTGTCATCAACAGGGCAACCAAAAATATTTAGGATAAAATACAAAATATTTATCATCAAATGCAAGCAAGTTTTATGATTTTGGTATATTTATTTACATTATCGGCTCTTAATAAAAGTTGTTGCAGAAAATGACCACATGTTTTGCTAAGTTCTCTTTGACTTATAATTTAAATAGAGTAATATTTTTATTATTTATTTTGAAATGTAAACAGAGTATGAATCTGTAAACATGTGACATTTCCAATAATTTTTCGGTTATTTTTGAACTGCAAATTGAAGAAAATGAAATAAATTAAATTAAATTGAACAAAAAGAAAATTAAAATATAATTCAAATTAATTGAATTTTAATGACATTTTTTTTAATAAAATTCAATTTTGAAAGATTTATTATGCATTTTTAAAAATTTTTTATTTTTTTTTTAATTTTTAATTTTTATTAAATTTGCAAATAATTGAATGCAAATAGAGAAAAAAGAAATATGGAAACATGCATAAGAAGTAAATATTTTTTATGGTTGAAAATTATTGAAAACATTTGGGATTCAAAATAAAAAGCTTTAAAATATTTACAAAAAATCTAAAAGTGGCCAATATTTTTGTTCGGCCAAAAACTGCCAAAGTATTCATAAAAATATTTTTTATTTAAATAAATATTTTTGGTTGCCCAGGTCATCAAATTAAATTTTAAATCCATCTGATTGGAACTAAATTTTCACATGATTATAGATGTTAAAAATAATCAGAAAAAAGTAAAAAATTCTAACTATATATGGTAAACTATTTATATTTTGAAAAAAATTTTTTTACTATGTCACTGATAACATCTTACCTTTTTCTCATTTTCCAGAATTTTTTCATCGCTTTACTTGTCGTATATTAATTTTTTAAATATATATAAAACTAACAATTTTATCAATGTCATTGAATTAGTAGTTTAATTTTCGAATTTCTACGGAAACTACAGTTTTATCTAATAATTATACATTTTTTTGTAAATTTTACGATAATTTTAAGGTTAGGTTTTACCGCTTGTATTACAGCTTTTTCTCTGCTGCTGAAAACCACTTCATGTTTAGTTCTTTTGGAAGCTGGAACGAGTGTCAAAATTTCGTCGCCTTTTCTTTTATCTAATATCGGCATTTTCACAACTGATTTGTAATTTTCCACTCGCAAACGTCCACTTCTTCTTGTTGTTATTGTTGTTTCTTGATATTTTTTTTTGTTTACATCTGTTTGTGATCACACTCAGTAAGTTTAAGATTGTGATGATAAAATCGATCGCAGTCGATATTTGTACGATTTAAAAGCAACCACTATATTTTTTTTTTTTTATAAAAACCACGAAACAAAAATGAAATTCATAATAAAAACCATGAAAAGGTAGATTTTGAAATGTTTTCAACGCATATATTTCCTAGTGAACACGTTAAATGAAATTTTTAAATTTAACGGACTTTTCACAAAATTTCAAATTATTGCTTGATTTATATGATATACAGGGTGTACCAAAAAAAATTCAAATATTCCATTTTGAATTTCAAGTCGAAAAGTCCTTTGCTACTTTTTACAAAACTGAAAATCAAAAAAGTTATTCAAGTTCAAATTTAAACAATAAGCGCTTTTTCGATGAGTGGGGATAAAAACCACGAATTAAACTCTACCCAAATTTTCTTCATATTTTTCTGAGTCAAAAAGTCCTTTGCCACTTTTTGCAAAATTCAAAATGAAAATGAAATGAATGAAAATGAAAAAAAAAACAGCCAACTATAATATAATTTTTGATTTTGAGTTTTGCGAATAGTGGCAAGGACTTTTCGACTCGAAATTCAAAAATAAGTAGAATAGATTATTTATTATAGATTATTTACATTTCATTTATTAATGACTTGATATATTGTTCGCTTTTTACTTTGCTCTTTCATGTTATTTGCAATCGATATTGTTAATTTTATGTTATACGCGCATTAATTTTTGTGGTTTTTCTGTATTGGGTGTAAACCCGTTGATTTTTGTTTTAAATAAGTAAATAAATAAAAATAAATATTGGATTTCTTTTGGTCACGGGGATTGTGGTATACTCTGTATATTATAAATATACACGCAAGTATGACTTGATCACTATAAATTCATTTTAAGTTCGCAAAAATAATTTATTTTTTCATATTCTTAAAAATACCCTCAATAAACAAAAAATTATTTTCCATGAAATATGTATTAATTTTTGATATACAATTGTGTACATATATATTATCAAATTAGGCGATATACTTATAAAATATATTATCAAATATATCTTATTACTTATCATTACTTATCAAATATATTATCAAATAAGGCGATATACTATAAACTTCAAATTACACGAATATATTATTATTATCCCCTTGATCACAGTTTCAGTGTCAAATATACAATTTACTGAATCTCAGTCAATTCAAAAACATTCTTTGAATCTGAAGCAAATCAAATTTCAAATATGTCGTCGTTCTCTTTCAATGATTTCGCAGTGGTAACGAAAATCTTCTTCATCGATGCTCCACATGACAACCATATAAGCGGTCAGGAAAACTGCCATCATAAGTCGATCAAGGCTGCAACAAAAAATGAATAACTATGAATTACTTTTTAAACTAATTCATGATTTCAATAAAGAAAAATCCTTTTAATGCTCTGTTCTATAAGATAATTGATCATTTTGCAAAAAAAATGCACCTCATGACGGGATGAAACCATAAAATGACCAAAAAACTTGTGAAACTTGGATGGGCGACATATGCAATGCGTTTAGGAAATCCTGCAGATTTTTTACGCAACGATGTTCGTTTTTGTGATGTTATATTTTTGGAATTTTGCTCAATTTCGGGCAATTTCATAATGCCCATCACAAAACATTGGCATATAAATTTAATCCAAGCTATGATATGCAGAGAAGTTACAGCTAGCCAGATTTTGTTGTTCTGTAAAGTGTCATAGTTCCATATGGGGTAATACGTAATGCGTTCCCAGTTCTGTATTAACATGTTGAGAACAGCTGCAGAGGAAAGGTTATAGATGCTTCTATGCATTTCCTTCAAGTTCAGAATTTGGAAGATCTCTTTCATGGAGTCGCTGGCCATTGCAGAGTGTTGTATGAAAAATAAACTCAGGAAGAACAAGTTGATACCAAGTTTCCATAACGTCAAGATTTCAGGGCTGAGGGCTTAAAAAAAAATTCAATTTTGTTGAAACAAGTAATAAACCAGTTTTTGCTAATATTGGTCACATTTGTGCAAACTAAAATTTTCTAAATTGTAAGTATATTTTAAGAAGTTGTACTAAAATTTGAAAATTTCCCAGATTTCACCCAAAACTTCTGTCCTTGAAGCCCTTAAATGTTTATCCAAAATTTTTGAAATTGGAACTCTTTCACTTTTTGTGTTCAGTTTTACAATTTTTTACTTTTTTTTTAAACATAATTTTTAATGAAATCTGAATAGTATTTTCCAAAAAATTTTTTCATTGGCGAATTCAATCGATTTTAAGATAGAAAATGAAGAAGTTTTCTTAATTATCGAAAATCAATTTTATTCTGATCTTATGTATTTATAATTATTAAATATTATCATAATAATTAAAAGCTTATATTGATTATTTAATGACTTCACTCAATTTTAATGTGTTGAATATAAACAAACAAGTTCTAATTTTTTCACTAAAAAAGTTTGCAGTGGCGAAAACTAGTTCATATTTAAGGCTACTGTAGTTTGAATAAATTTATTTTATCGTCAAAGACAATGTTAAGTGAATGCGAAAAATAATTTTGTAAGTTTTTGGATTTGGATTATTTTACCACACTTTTTCCTCTACTATCAAATGATGTCTAGAATAAAAATTTTTCGTTGCAATAAAATTATACAATATTGCCTGATTTAACGTTTTTTATGAACTTTCTATAGTCATGATTTCAGAAAGATAATTTTCAAATCCGTAAATTTTGTTTTCAACATTCTTTAGTTTTAATTTGGATTTTGAAAACTTTAGAATCTCTTAAACGAACAAAAGATGATATAAAAACTTTTAAGAGCCTAATTTTTTAAATCTATAAATGATCGAAATGTAGAATTTGAATAATATAAAAATTTAATGATTCTAAACAAATTTGGTTCCAAGTATGAATAATTTGATTAATATTAAAATAAGCTTTTGATTTTTTGAAATTCTTTAATTTTGGAAAAGTGAAAAAATTTTCATGGTAAGAAAAACGGTTCTTCTTCAATAATTTAAAAAATCAACATTAATTTCTTTATCATCGTGCTTAGAAAAGAACAAAAATAAATATGTGATGCACTCCGACAAAAGGGACCTTTTCGGCAAAAAATCGATTTTCGTATTATGATTGATTCTATAAGTTGTATTACTAAACTTTCATTGGAACAATACGAAATTCCGAAATTATGGTTCTTAAACAAAGCATCAATCGACGAAGAAAATAATTTACATGGGCTTAAATGGCAGGTCAACGACTTCTACAGCGCGCCGTGTAAATTTTCATTTTTGCCAAGAAGGTCCCTTTTGTCATAGCGCGTCACATATACTGAAATCGAAATTACCATTTTAAATAAATTATAAGAATTTTCAACAAAAATAAATCTCTACTATGCCGTCAAGAACAACAATTAAACTATACTATAAAATACACAAATTCCTTAATTTTTACTTTTTTTCATTACCTAGATCTAAATTTTTTTGAAATGCAAATTTGTATAGTTTATTGAAAAGTTGTTTTTCAAAATTTTCCACTATAATACATATTGTAATAAACTTTTTCAAGAATATTTAAAAATTTTTTTTTAATTCTAACTATATGTTTCTTTTGAAAATAATGAAGCGAGTGCATAAATTTATAAAATTTAGAAGTAACTTGCTCATTGTGTGTATTTTTGAAAATTAGCAAAGATTGTTATGAATACAGAACAATTATAAAAATTGAGAAAATTGAATTGTTGAAGAATAATGTAAAATTTAAAACATACATTCAGATTCACAAAAACTAATAAGGAATGTTCCAATTGAGGAAATATATTTTTCATTTCAAAAATTTTTTTACGTTTTAGACGAATTTTTTTAAAAAACATTGTTTTTTGAAAACTCATAAAATTTTCAGTTTTTTCACTAATTTTTCAGAACATCATGTAAAAGAAAAAATTAGAAAAAAAAATCTTGCAGATAGGAAAATTTAAATTTATCACCAATATAACAAATGTTCAGATTCTTTACAAAAACTTTAATACTTTATGAAAAATCGTGTTTGTGAACTCGATAAATTGTATAATACAAAATAATATCAACTTATTTCGTTGATTAAATAAATATGGATTGTACTCGTGATAAAAAATTTTTAGAAATTGTTATCATTTCTGAAAAAAAGTATGATTAATAATAAATAAACAAACGTAAAAAATCACCTAGCGGCGCAGGAATTACAACTTTTTCATCATTTTCATGTACATTTGACGAAAGAAAGTACATTAATTTAGCCAAAACATAAATTGTGTACAAATTACTCGTATAACGCACGGTTATAACAATAAAATTGCCCATTATTAAGGCATTCGTTATAAACTAAAAAAATGTAAATGTATACGAAATAAAAAACTAAGAAAACTTTAATAGTTCACTTTTCAACTGTCACCTTCTGAGACAACAAAACAAGCGAAACAATGTGGAATGTGGAAACCCAAGAACCAATAGAAAACGCGGAAATGGAAACAATGGCGGACACGCATGCGCTGTACACATTATTCAGGTTTTAAATTTTTTTTAAATTGTCAAGAAATGTAAACAGTTGATGTCGTTGATATGTAAACAGTAAACAGAAAAATTGATATTCGTTTCTCTATCATTCACGTATTTTTGGGTGATTCATTAAAAAAATAATCATGTGTGGTCGCTGCTTTTGGTAAGTATCATCTTTTTATCCGTTGGAATTTTTTTCAGAGAATTCAAGCTCAAATTTTACGAAGTGATAAATAAAAGTAAAAACGATAAATTTTAAAAATTTCGCAATAATTTGGAATGATTTATAAACATTTAAATGTAGATGGTTTTTTTTTTAATTTTAAAAAAACGTGAAAATAGTTATAGAATTTTTTCGAGAATCCTATCACCAAAACGCTAGAAAAAGTTTAAAAAATTTTGTTATGATTTTGTAACTAAATATTAGTCATGTTGGCCATTAATTTGAATTTCACAATCTACGAGATTTTTTTTTCTTCTACACGATGTTCTGAAAAACTACAGAAAAAACTAAAAATTTTATGAGTTTTAAAAAAAATAGTGTTTTTTACAAAAAAACTTGTTCAAAATGTACAACAATCCTTAAAATGAAAAATATATTTTCTTGATTGGGAAATTTCGTATTAGTTTTTGTGAATCTGAATTTATGCTTAACATTTTACATTATTCTTCAACAATTCAATTTTTTCAATTTTTATAATTATTCTGTATTTATAAGTCTTCACTGATTTAAAAAATACACGCAATAAGCAAGTTACTTATAAATTTTATGAATTTATGCATTCGCTTCATTATTTTCAGAAGAAACGCATAGTTAGAATTAAAAAAAAAATTTTTTTTGAATGTCATTACAAAAACTTATTAAAATATGTAGTATGAAGTATAAGGAAAAATTTTGAAAAACAATTTTTTAATAAATTTTACAAATTTTCAATTTAAAAAAATTTAAATCTATGTAATGAAAAAAAAAGTTAAGTATTTTTAAGAAATATTTAAAAATTATCATTAACTCAAAAAACTCCATTATACTTTCTCTCAGGGGGGGGGGGTTCAAACGAAATTTGTTTTTGTCATATAAGAAATCAAATTTGAGAGTTTGATGACCTTTTTTTTTAGAAATGAAAAGGTGAAAACTCTGAAACCCCCCCCCCCCCAAGATTTTCAATTTTGTCAGAAACACCAATCATTTTTAATAAAACTTAGATATTTTTTTGTTAACATTAAAAAAACTCTCAAAATAAAAAAAAGTAACATAGCTGCATAAGGTTACAAAAATTTCAAATTTCTCACGAATATAAAAACTTATGTTTTTGAAAGTTTAGAAATTCACCATAAACTATCTTCAAATTTCATATATTATCGTATAAATTTTAATAACCTTTACTTTTCATTACAAGAATATTATAAAGTCATAAATTCTGAAAAAAAAGTCCCAGAGAATCCAAAACAAAATTTCAAAGATTTTAAATTCTTTTGAAAAGGGATAATTTTTGACAAAATATTTTCAATTTTATCAATATTTCCCAAGAAAAAAGTGATTAAAAAAAAGCCAATAAAACAACTAAAAGTTATAAAAAATTTTCATCAAAATTTTTATATCATTGTATATTTTGTTGGATGAAAATTCATTTTAATGGTTTTTGTTGTTGAAAACTTAGTACCTTGGAACCTCCAAATTTGAGTAAAGCTTGTTCGTTCAAAACTGAAAATGGCAAATTCCAACAAGTTTCTTGGAATGACGATGCCAAGACAGAAAAGAAATACAAGCCTTCGCCAAATATGGGTCCTCGAGATTATCTTCCAGTTGTTGCATCTGGGAGACATTTTGGGAGCGAAGAGAATAGGATCCTGAGATCTATGCTCTGGGGAATGGTTCCCTTGAATTACACGGTGTTATATGGAGTCTAATATTTAAACACTATATATTAAATTTTTAAAATGTGTAATGTGTACTTTTATATTATTCTAGTCCTCGAATTTCCAAACTAAGATTTCCAAACTTTTTTAATTCTTACAACTCTAAGACTAAAAATCTCTAAAATTATGCATTTTGCATTTTAGAACAATAATATTATAAAAAAAAATCAACTTGGGATAAAATTTATTAAATCAAATAATGTAAAACTTTCGTTTCACCATTATAGGACGACCCAAAGAAACACAAAGCCCAAACTCACAATGCAAGAATCGAAACTATCCGTGAAACCTCTTACAAACATTCACTAGCAAACGGATGTCGTTGCGTTGTGATAGCCCAAGGTTATTACGAATGGCAAACTACAGAAAGTGGCAAATTCAAACAGCCCTATTTTATTTACCCAACTCAAAAAGAAGGACTCAAAATCGAAGACCCTTCTACTTGGAAAAATGAGTGGAGTGAGGAAAACGGTTGGGAAGGCCCTTCGGTGATTCGAATGGCAGGAATCTTCAGAAAGACGAAAAGTGTTGATGTAATCATGATTCCATCACTTTCTTTAATGATTCCCGAGTAAATATTTGTGATGTCACTGTCAAGTCCAGTAATATAGTATCTTATTTTTCATGATTTGTAAATAAATTCAAATGCCATACTCGGCAAAACATTGTTTTTATCTTCAGTAACCCTGCAATGACTTGGAATCTTCGAATTCACTCAATCTTTAAAATTCAGGGTGAAGTGACATTCAGCTGTTCCATCATAACGAGAGAATCCAACGAAGTTCTTTCTTGGCTTCATCATAGAACTCCGATTTTCCTGCAAAATGCAGAAGATGAAAATGTGGGTAAAAAACGTTCAAATTTCAGTTGCACTTTGAAAAACATGTAATTTTTTTGGTTTCAAAGGCTTGGCTGGATAACAAGCAAGTTCCCATGGAAACTGCTTTGGAAAGAATCACGAAATTGACCCTTTTGAAAGGCTTGCTGACCTGGCACTCGATATCAACTTCTGTTAACGACGTGCGTTACAAAAACCCGGATTGCATAATGTCTTCGAAACCAAAGTACGCATCTTCGAAACGAGGTGAAATTTAAAAATTGTAACATTGATTTTTCATTGCAGGAAGAAGGAAGACGAAAAATCCAAAACGCTGATGAGCTCTTGGCTCAAAGGAAGCACCAAACGTGTAAATGAATCTCAGCAAGTGGGAGAAGATACTACGAAGAAGTTGAAGGAAATCTAATCAGTATTTTTGAGTTTTTTTTAAATAATCATTATGAGTTTGTGTAGTACTTAATAAAAAAATCATTTTTCTGTATTTCGTTTTTCATTATTAACCCTGGAAAATTTTTGTTTTCATAAAATTGGGAAAGTGATGTTTTATATAAGAGGTGGTTTCCTGAAATATATAAAATTCCACGTTGCGGAAAAATTATCGAGGAACTGGTGAAAATTATTTTTTAACTTGTATATTCCCCGAAAATTTTTCGCAAAATTCGATTTCATGAAAATTTTATCTATATAAGTATATTTTTACAGCAAAAGATGTTCTGATGAATGTGAAACCCTGTCGAAAAAATCCAATTTGAAATTTGGCCGGCTTGAAAAAAATGGAGATCTAATTAGAATGTAATTTCTAATAACATTTAAGATTTATAGTTTCTTTTGAGCATTTTTGAGCATAATTAGGAAAACCAAAAAAAAAAAAAATCTCTCCCCGTCGGGAATGTAACTCGTGAAGATCTGATTGCAAATTTGACACTAACACCGTGGCCAGCAGTATTTTTGTAACATCAAAGTAAAAATGCTACTCATAAACTTCTTTCATTAATATTCAATGAAATATTCAAACAAACGATGAATTAGTTATTTTATGGATATGTTTGATATATTTATACCGTGGAAAATCATTTAACGGAAAATAAATCTCATGTATTACCTAGAAAACTGGATTATCTAGTCAAAAAATCTAATTATGCTCAAAAACAACTATAATTCTTAAATTTTGGTGTTAGAAATTACATTTGTATTGGATCGCCATTTTTTTAAAGCCAGCCGAATTTCCAATTGGATTTTTTCAACAGGGAAGTAAAACTTGCAACAACCCATTTTCAAATTTCGCGCGTTCTAGCAGACGAAAAAACGATTCCGTATGCATGTATAGCAACAAAATAAGCCAAAATCCCTAGATGAATTTCATGTGTGTGAACATGTGTGAATTTGCGGTATAGATATACATAGAGAGCCTCAAGGAAGAGAGTGGCAAATTTGCCTATGCGCTGATTGGCTGGTGAGGTTAGCGGCCATCTTTACTAACCACGCGTATTCGCACGTCCGTGTACGCAGCTGATGTCAGTGGTTTGTTTCCGAAAAAACTTTTTCCGTAAAAAATTGAATATAATAATTTAATGAAATC